>CM038796.1:206006485-206068943 GCA_021764765.1 Vicia sativa
ATGTTTATGCAATCGAATTATGTTTAAATACGAAAAAGAAGAGGGTTAATTTTAGGGTACAACAACTATAACGCTTTGTTATTTAATTAATTAGTTAATTAAATATATTCGAATTATTTTCATTTAAGTTGTCGAGTTGTTAGTTTATTTAGTTGTTTAATTGTTGAATAGTCGAGAATTAATATTAATAATAGTATTGTTTTTTTTTAATAATAATAATAATGTCGGTTTGTTGTAGTGGTAGTATGTAGTAAAGTGAGAATAAGAATAGTAGGCTCATTAGTGTACTAAGATTTATTATTATGGTTATTTAAAATAATAGAATATTAGTATATTAGTTATTTTAGAAAACAATATATAAAAAGAATAAGAGTTAGTTAGTATTTTGGGAAAAGGATGTACGTGAGAAAGAAATAAGAGGAATAGGGTTTTGGAGAAAATTGTCGTCCTGAGAGTATCAGCACCTAAAGCCAAACCGTAGAATTCAATTTGAATCGTGAAAGTTTACCTTCAATCCAAGGCAATGGTGGGGTTCTCAATTTCTAATGGGTTGATGATGAGTAGTATGTGGGAATTAGGATAATGGAGAATTTATTATGCATTTGTGGTTGTTCTGTTTGGTGAGAAACTTGTTTAGGTTGAAACCCCTAAATTTTTATGACTCAAATTGTTAGAATTTGATGAGTAATGTTTGATATGTGATGATTAATTATGTTTGAAATTGATAAATTGGTGAATTGAAAGATGATTAAGAATTCAATTTAATATATAGAAACTTTAGTACACTTAGAAAATAATTGATAATATCAATTTGATAATATAATGTGGCGGCCATGTTGCAATTTTGCAAATAACAACTATTTGGAATAATATTGCATAAAGTAAAATTTCCGTTGGTAAATATTGACTCGTATGTTTTGATACACAACCATTTGTTTATTGTCTAAATTGATTCCTTTTGAAACATCACACTATTTCTAATTTAAAATCATTAGCTAATAAACTGATGCATATCAACATATGTGATCTATCTCTTTAAAATGGAAAGTTAAATGACCAATACTCCGTCAAGAAGAATACAAACTCATCAGAAGAAATTTTTCCTAATAGTTTTGTCAAATGATAATAATAATAATTATTATATTAATAATTTAATATTATTAAATATAATAATTTTAGGAATTTTGGAATTAGAGATAAATAATTAGATCAACGTAGTTAATTTAAATTATTTTCAATTTCAATAGAGTTGTTGTTGTCAATAAAATTGTCGAATTATTTTGAGTTATTACAAATCGTACTTTAATTGTATTGAGTAATTTTAACATGTTTAGAGTTGTCATCGTTGTTTTTCGAGTTGTTTAAAATTAAATCTAATGAGCCGTAGAATTAAAGATAAAGGTATTTGATCCTTTAGAGTTGTTTTGTTATTACTTGAGTTAGACCATCAACCAATTATTTTCATAAAGATTATTTTATATATAAGAGTCTTGCAGAGAGCAATTTTGAGCACCTGTAGTTATTTTAGAATTGTAGGGATTGTGGTAGAGTGATTTATAATTCATTGAGAATTATGTCAAGTAATAATTTATATATTATTGTGACATTTTATGAGTTAAGAGTATAGAATAAATTATATATTTGCCGTAGATTATGAATTTGCTGTGTGACAAAATCAGGTTGTGTTGTTTCGCTGGAATTTTTGTTGTTGTTTTCCGTGATGATGTTGATAATAAATTGTGAGGTTGCAGGTTGTGATGAATTTGGTTTTTTACCTCGTGTTGTTATTTTTCTTGTGATGTGTCGATAAATTTTGTTAATCAAGGATGTTCATTATGACATCATGTATGTTGATTGCGATACATTATGATGTTGATTGCGATGTTGATTATATAATCATGAGATGTTGATTACGATGTTAGTTGTTGCTTTGTGTTTGACGCTTGTCATACCCCAATTTTTGACCTAATATACCACCTACATTTTCATCATTTCATCTTTAATACCCGTAATGAATTAATGGTGTGGATTTTCTGTGTCAAAATTAGGGTTTCATCAAATTTTCATCCGATTCAAGAGGCAAGCAATTAGGGTTTGAGTTTTACTCACCTCATTTGATCTATCTTGATCAAATCATCAACCTCCGATCTTGATATCCAACTTTTCTCATTGATC
This sequence comes from Vicia sativa, assembly GCA_021764765.1. NCBI lineage: Eukaryota > Viridiplantae > Streptophyta > Magnoliopsida > Fabales > Fabaceae > Vicia > Vicia sativa. The sequence goes on from CM038796.1 coordinate 206,008,661, forward strand.
TATCAAGGATCGACCAATTAGGTTTTCATCGAGGATGAGTAATCGATTTTTGATCAATGAATGACTTTTTGATTGAGATTGATCTTCATATCTTAGATACAACATGTTGACCTAATTTCGGATTCAAAACATCACGGTTCATGTGATTCATCAACACTCAAACATCCGATGAAATATCTCAAGATAAAAAAGTCAAACTTTGACTTTGGTCAACTTTTTCAAGACAAAACTTTTTCAATCATCAAAATACTTCAAATGATCCATCATGATCATAAAAATCAAGAAATTTGAAAAGTCAACAAAAGTCAAAATTTTCAACACTTAGAAAATTTTTCAAGTGTTAAAATTTCATACTTTTCCAAACTTCATGGCTTTTCACATAGTTCCACTTTGAATTGGAAAACTCAAAACATGAAAGTTGTATCCTTTGAAACAAGCTTTCTTTCAAAATGTCCAAAAACTCTCAAATCCATGGAGTCTAGCTATACTTTGATTTTGAAACATAGAGCTCCAAAATCCTTGATTTTCAAGTACAAACTTTCAAAATTATAGGTCATTTTGAGTTTTTCTTCTTTCTAGCATGCCACCTTGCCAAGTGAGATAGGACTGATAAAGATCAGAGGAGAGTAACAATAAGATAGGATCAAGGTAAGATTTAACCATGGTTAAGGGAAGCTTCCTTTGCATTTAATGCAAAATGACTTCCTTGCCCTCTAAGGCAAGTTGAAATACCAAAGCCAAACTTTCTCACTTATCTTCGAACTTGTGACCTATAAATAGAGGTCTTGTTTGCAAATTCAAACCACACCAAAGCCATGCAAGAACATGCTTTCTTCTTTCTTAAAATTCAAGAAACATAGTGTTTTGAGAAATCTTGCATTTTGAAAACTAGTGAAAAACTTTGAGTAATTTGGTGTCTAACATGTTTTAATATCAATATGGAACTTGTTTGAAACTTAAAATCAACACAAGCAAAGCAAAATCGATTTTACTCCATGTTCATAAACTTGACAAACCGCGCTTATAACTATCGAATTTGGACATTGGCTCGAGCAACTTGAGTTTTGATCATCCAAACATCATCAACATACATCATGAGATGATGCACCATTAACATCATCTGTAACACCTCTAATCACGATTTCCGCTTTCACTTTGAGCTATGTGGTCGACTTGGTCGAACATTCCAAGCTATTCTAGAGCAAGGCACCATCCTCACACCTTCCACAAGAGCCTGTTATAGATCACAAAATCACAATTGGAAACACTACTTCACCATTTTCGATCTACCAATGTAAAGGCTCAACTTCAACTCTATGATTTCTTGATTCAAATCAAAAAAACTCTTGGCCATTTTGTTTCTGCACTATCCACGATCAATAACCCTCAATCAATTGATCAAATCATCAACCATACACGATTTCAATTAGATTTTTCAGTTAGGGTTCTTCGTGTTCTTGAGAAATTTAATCATGTTAGGCTTAAAATAAATGAAATTAAAGAACACCATCATGTTCCTGGGCTTGAAACGAGCAAGATTGAAGTTTACATCTTTTGATTTCATCAAGAAACGAAGATTTAAGGATTGATTGAAGGATTGGAGATGAAGAACAAGCTTGGAAAATTCAAATATCCGCTTATAATATTATAACATTGATTTCAATACACGATGTATTGCCGCCCAAATGGCCAACTCACTCTTAAGACTCTCATGCCATGCCTTGCCTAACAGGTCCCTGGGTTCGAAGCCTTGGGACCTTTTTGTCAAACTTTTTAATTTTCATTCATATTTTTTTTACAAACTTTGACTTTTTCAAAACCCAATCAAAACTCCTCATTTTGAGGTGATTTTTTGTACACTTGTCAATTAATGTATCTATTTTATGATAGTGTCAAAATTTTAAAAACTTTCATCCGATTATATTTTGATCGAGCAAAAACGGCATTTTGAGTACTTTTCAAAACACCTTTAAAGGTGTTTTTTTTCAAACTTTCGAAGCCCGATTCTTTTCAAAACTTTTCACAAGTAAATGCCATCTTTTAAAAACACTTTCAAAACCATTCTTCAAAACTTTTCATCAAAACATACATCTTTTACCATGATCGATCCAATTAAACGATAAACCAATTCGTCTCAAATTTAACCGATCACGGGCCTCCCTTACTGTAAGTCCCAACATTCTTATGTACATACATATTTTCCTTGTACATATCCAATTTTCATATACATACAAATTTTACCGTATATAATACAGATATTTTTTGTAAATACTCAAGTACTGACAACTTGATCGCTTGTTTTCACTTCATTGTATACACTCAATACCATTGGTATTGAAAGGAGCATTATTCTCTTGAAACTGCTTAAACAAGTACCCTAGGTGTAAGTCCCAACCTCCTATGTACATCCACAACTCCTCGTACATAAATACTGTCAGGTACATATTTATTTCCTTGTACACATTCAAATTAAATAATCAAGTTACGCTGCTTTTAAACGCTCGCTTCATAGACACTTGTTTATATTTCCTTCATAAACTCTTGTAAATAAACATCATGCATTGTTTATATTTCCTTCATAAACTCCTCGTGAATACATATCACACACACACTTGTTTATACAATGCCTAGTTATAACATAACAACTAGTCTAACCAATAGGTCTCACAATTTAGCCTTCTCTTGGGCTTTATATAAGATAACTCATCCTCGCAGAGTTAGCCTCCTCTTGCTTTGTACAAGGTAACTCATTTCAACCGAGTTCAGCCTCTTAGGCTTCATATAAGAAAACCTCATTCATCTCGAGTTTAGCCTCCGCTTAGGCTTCATATAAGACAACACACCTGCTGAGTCACCTCCTTTGGGCTTCGCTCAAAAGAACTCCTCATTGAGTTTAGCTTCTCTTGGGCATCATACAATGAAAGAGACCAGAAATCTCTTAACAGCCTCCTATTGGGCTTCCAATACAAAGAATCACCCGTTAAGATAGAACCTGAGAGTATAATTTCTGTGAAATTGCCTTAATTCCAAAAGGATGGTTTCCCGTGAAACCCTTTAAAGCCAAAGCCACCATACCCTATAGCTTCCTCTTGAGCTTCATGACCTCGATGACCCTCGAATGACCCCTGCCTCTTGGGCTTACAATACAAGGACCCATGGGCTTCTTAAAAGCATCCCTTAATCCAATCAATTTCTCCTGAGATTTAGACATTTATCATCTCTATGGAAGAAGTATCTCATCTATCACATCACATACAATCAAAACTTTTCAAACTCTTTTTAAACAAAACATCTCTTAATCGTAGTGGTAACGCTTGTACACTCAAGCAAAACACCCAATGCTTACAATTAAAAGATTCAATCATCTTTTCAAACATCTTTCTTAAACATAAGTGGTAACGCTTGTACACTCAAGCAAAACACCTATAACTTACGATGAAAGATTTTAATCATCAAACTTTTCAAAATGTATGTGATGAAATAGATTAGATACATTTTCATTAAGATGACATTTGTCTCTGTCTTACTAACATCCCGCTGTTTCCACTAGCATAAGGGAACTACGATTGCTCGACTTTCTCAACATCCCTTGAGAATACGAGGCACAAGGTCTCATCCTTGGCGCAAACTTTTCTCCCTCAAACCAAACAAACCATAGATCCCTTTAGATCCGAGCTACAAATGCCTCGATTCCCATTAAGGATATGTATGTAAGATCCAATGATCTTTATGAGCACAATAATAACAAAACATAGGATCCCACATAATCTATCCTTCTAAAAATCCCAGGAGAAACTTTCCCAATCATAGAAATAGCAATTAAAACACACAAACATATCAAACATATTCATATATAAAGCTATAGATAACTATATATATTTAGGTGCTCCATCTATTCCTTTATATAACAAACCCCTTACCCGGAATCTCCCAATGCGCTATGCCTAGTTTGCGCTAGTCGTTACGCATATCAAAATCAATGAGGTATTAATGCCTTTCCCCTTTTCATAATCATTAAATCATAATTTTGTGTTGAAAATAATAAAGCTTGATGCTCATGCATCTTTATAAACAAATCAAAAGAGTAAATCGTTTCAAGCTAGAGATCCGAATTCGATTCGACCTCTTAGCCACTCTTTAACGCGAACAGAAAAATGGCGATCAATGAGTACGTCAAAAATTTTGATTTTCAAAAAAATGACTCCATTTAAGAGCACCAAGCTTTTTTGTTTTCAAAAAGAAAAAAAGGGTTAAGCTTTCATATTGTGCATATGTTTGTTTTTCTTATTGTGTTCGCGACTATCTCGATGGAAAAAATCAACCCTATTTAAGAAACATTTTAAGATCTAGAAGGTATAAGTTTATTAACTTGTGAGAAGTCTCAAGATTTACGAGTTAATTTGAGATCCCTCTCTCGTGGAGGTTGTTTTGGGGTATTTGTGTTTAGCAAGTATTTGCGAAGACATTTTGCTTTCAAGAGAACTTCATGTGTCGAGGGTCAGAGAACACATAACCCATCCCGCCATTTAGGGATAGTGTAAATTATTCCGTGAAGCCTAGAATAATTGTCATGCGAGACTACGATCAGGGAGTTTTTCTTGAAAAATATTATTGACTTCAGTATTCAACAAACCGATAATATTTCAAAGAGAAGCTGAGCCAGAACCCGCTTTCACGTATGAATAAGCCCTTAGAACTTACCCACGTGATTCTTATCATGGCCTCATGCTCGTGAATTCGAACGCTGACCGTGTGTATAACTACTAACCATGTTTGTAGCATTCATGCATTCATTCAAAACTTCATTTCTTCCCATTTCCAAAGAATTTAGAGATTTTTCTTTGTAAATATTTTAGTTTAGAGTGATGGACGAGGAAGATTCACCAAAGAGATACGCTTTAGAATTCCTCGACGAGGGAAGAAAGAGTTAGCATCCTTGGTAGAAGATCCCTCGATTTCGTAAAACGCTATGGAACTCTTTAACTATTCTGAACACTAACGCTGATGAAGGACTTCTCAAAACTCGCTCGCTTTACAATCCGCCCATCGTCAAGCTTCACTTTCCCGACATCGCTGATGCCTACTTTGGAAGAGTACGGCACATACTAGGTATCTCAAGATTCAGAAAGTGCCTTTCAATGGTTTGAAGCCATTCTAAGTCACCAACATTGCAACATGACTCACTTAAAGAAATCGAGATAGACAAAACCTAACTACCAAAGGAAAACCTTAGGACTAACTTCAAAGTTCCTAATGGAGAAGGCTCTTAAATTTTCTCAAGTTTTGAGTATGGTAGCCTTGAAGCTATTTTAGCTTTACTCATCTATGGATTGGTGTTTTTTCCAACGTCCCAAGTTTCGTTGATATCAACGCCATAAGGATCTTTCCGATTGGAAATCTGCTCCCACTTTGCTTTTCACGATACTCCATTCATCATAGGAATCGTCAGGAGATGGAACTATCGTGTGTTGTGTACTCTGCTTTTCAAATGGATTGTCTCACATTTCCTAAATCTCCTATCTTCCGTGAAAACAAAGACGATTGGCATTGGTCTCAAGACTCATGTCTCTTACAAACGACGATATCCATTGGTATACCTTAAGTATAAATGAGATGGAAATCATGAGAGTCATGGAGAATTTTCCAACGACTTCATCAAGACAAAAGGAGGAATCAACTACAACCCATTCTTGGCAAGACAACTCCTGCACGCAAACTCTAGTAAACCTCTTGGATTTACAAAGAGAGTTACTTTATCATGAAGGAGAGGATTCCCAAGGTTTGAAAGCTAGATGATCGAGCTTGGCATCACATCCGAAGGAAAGGGAAAGGTAATGCAAGGAATTTGTAGCCATGGAAATCTTCACTTTTGGTAAAGAAAAGAGCAAAGGAATTTTAATGCCTTACGCTTATGAGGAACCCATGTTCTCAATGCCCAAATCAACAATTTTTCCGCCGAGACTATGGAGAATACCAAGAAGCCCAAGATGAGGCTTGAGAAAGAAGCTTTGGAAGACAAATTCTTAAGACCGATCTCAAAATGAGAAGCTTAAAGAAGCGTCAAAGATCATGAAAAGACGCTTTACTTCCGTGATGAATGGCTCATGGAGAAAGATGAGAAGATTCGCTAAAGATAACGCGATCAAGAGATACATCAAAGAAAGGAAAAGAAAGTTTCGAGGAAATGACAACCAGCGATCCTCGCTCCCGACGAGTGGAAGAAAGTCATTAGCAAGCTAAAGTCGAGAAAAGCTAAAAGCTCACTATGGAAAGGAAATCCTCAAGTTAAAGCTACATCAAGCTTTGGATCTTCATCCGACGAGGACGATTAATTAGTTTAGATTGTAATTTTATCATTTATTTTATCATTTGTGTGAGCAATGCTCAAAACAAAATTGTTGTAATCTTCTTTCAATAATTAATAAAATATGTTTTCCATCCAAATATTTGCTTAAATTCTCTTTTAGCGTAAATTTTGGAAATTTCTTTACATCATAATCATGCATCATACTTTGTATTTGAGTCTATTGTCTAGAGTTTGATCTTTTGGAATTTTTCCGTAAAGGAAAAGATCGCCAAGTCGTCGCGACTTAGAGTTTCTAACCACGCCCACGCCCTACCGAACATACGATACACGCTCAAAAAGAAGAAAAGTAATGGAAGGTTGAGCAAGAAAATGTTGAGCTCAGAGTACGCTTACAACACTACAAGAAGAGGTGGAGAGACTCACTTCTTTAGTCAACTCATGCGCATCGCAAAAAGTCAAGAAGCAACATCGAAAACAAATCAAGCACGATTTCAAAAGACACTACTACTCCGGCTTCAACTCAGCAGTAGTTAGTTCTCTTCAAGATGCCGTAGGTTATCCATGGGCATGTTTTCTTTGGCATCGGATTTCGCCAACCGACTTCTCAAGTAAAACAACCACGCTTGAAGTACCTACTTTGCAAAACTCAACACTTACTCCAAAACGTGGAGTAACTCTTCCAAGAAGTAATGACGGTGTCTCAACCAATCATGACAACGGCCTCCGAGCACACCACTGCAGACGGGAAGTTCACCATATTCCCAGGATAACACTAATCCGTGGTCCGATGGAGAATCTCCAGAACATCCTCAAAATGCAGCTTGAAATTAAAACATCCGTGAAAGGAACTGTTGGGAAAAACGCCATGATCTGTGCTTAGTTCTTCGCAGAATACCGCAAAATTCAAAGTCCCCGACTTTGAAAAGTATAAAGGAAACTCCTCCACAAAGTCATCTTACGATGTATGCCGTGAAAATGTCCACGCACAACGACGATCACCATTATTAATCCATTACTTCCAAGATAGTCTCACCTATGCCGCAATGAAGTGGTACATGGATTAGACAAATGAAGTATCCAAACATTCAATGACTTAGTGAAGTTTCAGACAACAATATAATTCAACTTGACATGGCTCCAGACGGATCAACTCCGCTCCATGTCTCAAAAGGAAAGAGAGACATTCAAAGAATACGCCAACGATGGAGGGAAATTGCCCAAGTCAACCCACCATTAGAGGAGAAGGAAACCAAGGTTTTCTTAAACACTCTTGGCCTATTTTACTACTTAACGAATGATTGCTAGCCCCGAGATTTCACCGAGATGGTAAGCATGGGAATGCGGCTAGAGGAAGGAGTTCGAACAGACGACCATCCAAGAGAGGCAGGATCTTCCAAAGGAACTAAGAAGGTGGAACCGCTCCAAAGAAAAGGAACATGACATAGGAATGGTATCCCGAGGAAACCAATGGCGAATGTCACCGACAACAATGTAGTCGCCATAGCACCCGCCGTTAACACAAGTCCAATATGTGAATTGCTCCAGCTCCAACAAACTCAATAAATTTCGCCAACAAAGCTCGCTAGCCAACAATCAAAACCGTATGCCTAAGTCTCGCCGACCCAATTCAATGACGCATACGTAACTATACCCGCATTAATAGAAAGGAATTGCAACAAGGTCACCACGGCACCGTAAAAGTTACCATGGTGGTACAAAGCGGACGTATCTTGCCCTTTTCATCAAGGGCACCGGTCATGATCTTGAGCATTGATAAGTTAAAGTCAAGTACGTAGATTAGTAAGTCTAATCTTCTTTCCTTTAGAAATACAAATCCAAACGCGCAAGCAAATCCACTTCCAAATACAAGGACATACAAAGTGAACTGATACTAAGAAATACAGATCGATATCTCGTCACGTATGTGAATCGATCGTAGGAAACTTGGTACACTCCATGATACATACAAGACAATGGGTGCCTCACTAAAACGACACGCAGTTTGCAAGATCCGCCTAAGGATCTTCGAGGATGTCCCATCATAAGAGCAGATATTCAACGATTGCTAGACATTGGTGACATATGATCTACGTAAACAGATGACCATAACGGCAGAGGCATTTTCCGATGAGCTTTTGTCTCAGATATCAACCCGAAAATCCTCAAGTAAACGTTATTATCCTGCTTCAACAATGTACCCAAGCATGTGGAGATGAATATATGGTTCAAATGTTCCAGTGGTCTCCTTGGTGATTTGCCTACCCGGTCCGCTCCATAGCTTACAAAGCAATTCTATCAATACAATGCAACTGTGATAGAGGATGGAAGGAGAAACCCATGCCAACTCTTCCGCTTAATGTCAACATAATCGAGATAGGACGAGTAACGCCGGTGGACGAGTACATACCCGCACCACCAAAACCTATTGTTCCATTGTTAGACAAGATCCCGTTAATACACCATCCGAGAACCCCACGAGGATTCCCCGTTGTCAATCCAGACACAAATGTTGGTCCCCCGATAGAACCAACGCCAACACAAATTTTAATGAGATATGAAGTTAATCAAGAAAAGCGAGTATGTAGTCGTGATCACTGATGCACTCTCCAAGATTTCGATACTATCTCTACTTTTGAACCCAAGCTCACCGAGAAGCTTTAATGAAGTACTAGATCGCTTCATGTAGATCACGACTGACTACGCACTATTTGAGGAATCAGGCAACATACAGCTTGCAATAATCTAAGTTTCAAGGATGAGGAACTTCCAGGAAGGGAAGGATCATAACTGCTCGCGATATCTCAATGGTTCATTAACAAGATTCCCCGTCCAATGTATTAGTAGATAACGGTTCATTTTAAAAGTAATGCCAAAACGACTTTCGCTGCTTAACTTACAAAGGGACACCGATGAAGTTCAATGACATAGTGGTAAGAGCCTTGACGGTCAAGGCCTTATCGGGAAAGTCGATCTCCGATGACAATTGGTCCGCATACCTTCCAAATCACCTTCCGTGTCATGGATGTACCAATTACAATTGTTTACTAGGAAGGCCATGGATCCACGAGGCAGAGCAAAGATGTCCACTCCATCAAAAGTTGAAGTTCGCAGAATGGGAAGCTTGTGACCATCAATCGTGAGCAAGCGTTAATAAGCCATTTGCCCAGCTTTTCTTTCATCACGCCCAACGACGTTGAAGGGATACATCTCCTGTGACATCCGTTAGAAGATGAATCTACCAAAGAAAATGATCATCTATCTCCTCTTATAAAGAGGCAGACAGATAGTAAAAGATGGCAATGTCAAGGTCGGGGACAAGTAATCAAACCTCACAACAACGAGACAAAGGCCGGCTCGATTTGCTCCAAGATTTCAAAGACAAAAAAGGATGAAGCACTGTCCCATCAAAGAAGTATTCCACAAAGGTTTCTTAAACCTCGCTCTTCAAGAAGTAAACGCCATTACCATTGAAGGCGATGAAGATGATCTCCGGATCCGAGGGAGGAAGCACTTATCTTAACTTTCAATATGTGTCTCAGAAGAATCTTACGCACCGCATTATCCTCCAACTGATCAATTCAAAGGCATATCCCTACAACAGAATGAAAATCCATCTAACTCTTCTGAAGTTTGGGACACCTTGGGAGAACCAAGTGGCAAGTTTGACTACATGGTGAAATACACTGCGCCAGAAAGCTCAAAAATCAGAATTGAAGACATCCAAAATTAACGGATGGGGTGATTCTTTTGAGTATCCTAGTCAACCAGAGGAGGTGTACCCATCTTCCCGATCTAATCAGCCAATCGAGGTTCCGAATGAAGATCCCTGCTTTGACGCACCTGTGGAATTTGTTAAACCAAATCTTGACTACCACTACATCAACGTAATTACTGAAGATCAAGGCTATGACTCGGGATACGAATTGGAAAGTGTCGCCGACAATGAGTCTCTTCACTCAGAAGATTGGAGAGTACATCCCCAGAATTCAACGCAAATGCCAATAGAAAGTACATACGTTGTATCCCATGCTTTCGATCTGCTCATCAAGCAAGAAGATCGCTTCAAAGAAGACAAAAGGCAAGGTCAACCGTCCAGAATCTTCAAAGCCTGCTCGACCAACAACCAAAGTCTACTGAAGGATTAAGTCAAGTGGAAAATTACCAGAGTACCTCGACTTCCAAGGGGTTCGCCACTATTGGAAACCTCGAAGTTCTGACTAATGTTCATAGTTCTAAGTAGTTTATCTTTGCTTTTGTTTGAACTCGCTCGCCTAAAGCGAAGAGATGTTTTATAGGGCTTAGCTTTTAAATAATTTCTTTGTCTTGCCCAAGACCAATGAGTTTGTATTTTAGGTCCTCGCTTCATATTGTGAATCATAAATAAACGCGTTGTTTTGATTCCACAATTTGTGTTTATTTTCATTTTTACCCTTCTTGGAAATGATAATCCTAAAACACAATAAAATCTTCTTCAGAATATAATCGTATACATTTTCACATTAATTTTTCTAAAAAATAATCAAAAAGAGTTAATTAATCAAACATAAATCAAAACATGCAGATTAATGATGGACAAATCCATTGAAAGCAATAACTCTACGCCTTCTCAACTTTGAAATCTCCAGTAAAGTCGCCGAGGAAGAAGTTGAAGAAGAGATCCCAGATGAGATTTCTCGATTGCTTAGGCACGAGGAAAGAATCATTCAGCCTCACAAAGAACCTCTGGAAGCAATCAACTGGGTTCAAGAAGACAAAAAAGAAGTAAACATTTGAGCTTCACTCGACAAAGAACGCCAAGAGTAAACTGACAGAGCTTCTCAAAGAATATGTTGATGTGTTCGCTATCCACCAGACATGCCGGTTTAGATACCAAAGATCGTGAGCATCACTGCTATTAAAGCGAGTGTCCGCCAGCTAAATGTAGATCGAGAAGAATTCTAGAAATGGTCGACAAAATCAAAACTGGAAGTTCAAAAGTCGACGCTTCCTCTCATATCGAATATCCTCAATGGTCCAACATAGTACTGCCTCCAAGAAAGACTATAGGTCGAATGTGTCGATCATCTGGATTTGAACAAAGCAAGTCCAAAGACGATTTCCCCACCGCATCGACATGCGTTAGTGGATAGACCGCAAAATTCAACGCCTTTTCCTTCATGGACGGTTTCTCCGGTTATAATCGCATCGAATTCCCGAAGACATGGAGAAGACATCTTTCATCACGCCATAAGTAACGCTTTTGCTACAAAGTAATGCCGCTGGATTAAAGAATGCGCTAACTTACCAGGGCAATGACTACTCTTTCACGACATGATGCACAAAGAGATCAAGTCATGTGGATGACATGATAGCAAAGTCCGACATCAAGAAGAAAGCATATATATCTCTTAAAGTTGTTTCAACGACTAAGGAAATTTCACTATTCAATCCTAACAAATGCACCTCAAAGATCCGAAAGCTCCTAGGTTTCATCGTTAGTCAAAGAGGTATTGAAGTTGACCCCACAAAGTCAAGGCTATTCAAGAAATGCCTACCACATACGGAAACCAAGTAAGAGGATTTCTTGACGATGAATTACATTCCGCATTTATTCTCAAATGACCTGCTACTGGGCCGATATTCAAGCTTCTCCGAAAATCAAGAGGTGTGTGGACAAGATTGCCAAACAAAGATTATTAAGATTGGAATACCCGCTAACCTCCAATACCGATTCCTCCAAATGAAGGGAGATCAAGAATCATGTACCACCGTGCTAGAAGAGTCCATGGGCTGCGACTGACAAAGAAGATGAAACCGCAAAGAAGAGCATGCCATCTACTACTTGAGTAAAAGTTCAAGATCAGGAACTCAAGCACTCCATGCTCGAGAAAACATGTTGTGCTTTTGGTGTGGGCTTCAAAACGCCTCCGCCAAGACATGATCAATCACACGACTTGGTTAATCTCCAAAATGGATCCAATCAGCACGCCTTTGAAAAGCCCGCCTAACGGGAAGAATTGCTCGGCATGCTATTATCCTAGTATGACATCCAAGACTGCGTTTCAAAAGTGGTCAAAGGAAGCATTCTTGCTGATCACTCGCTTATCACCGCTCAACGAATACCAATCTCTCAAGTTCGACCCGACGGATGTTATGTACTTAAAATGAAAGATTGTGACGAACCGCTACACCCGAAAAGGTTCGACTGAATTTCGAGAAGGTGACCTCGTGCTTAAAAAGATTCTCATTTTTCAACCAGATTCTGGGGCAAATGGACTTAATTACGAAGGCCCATACATCGTCAAAGAAGCTTTTCTCGGGCGGTGCTATGACTCTCACAACCATGGACTGGATGAACGTCAGATTCCGAATGCCGATGCGCTCAAGAAATACTTTGTCTAAAAACAAAATGAAAGAAAGCTTGCAGAAGTCAAAACCCAAAAGGGCGGCTTAGGCAAAAAAATGAGCGCCTCGGTGGATCAAAACCCGAAAAGGCGGTCCAGAAAAATTAGAGACAATAAATGTAAAATATCCCGATAGATTGAAAACCGAAAAGGCGATCTAGGAAAAATAAGGATACAAAAAATGACAAAGTAATCAGATTCATCTCAGACAATCAAGAAATTTCCATCAACGGATCTTCAATCAAATCTTCAAGCAAGCAGTTGGAATTCAAAGTTGTTAGGATAATATGTTATCTCGCTTTCAATGTAGCTTCTTTTCCCAATAAATTATCATTTCCAACTCTTGTAAATAGCTTCATGGAATCACTTTGGCTGATTACCATTCTATCAATAAATTTGAGCCTCAGTGCTTTTTGTTTGCGATCCTGCTTTATTCGCTTTTGCAAAATAACGCTTTTATTGTGAAAATCACTTTTGAAACGAAAAGTTTTAAATGAATTTTTACTTCAAAATTTTGAAATAAAAGTAAATTTTCCTTTGAACTATGAATACGTAAAGAACTTCAACAATTTTCTCCATAAAGTGTTTCGATCTCCGAAGATAGAACAACTCCATGTGTTTTCTTCTCTCCTCAAAGAGGATCACCAAAGGAAGGTATTCTTATCCAAAAAGAATCTCCAACAAGGTTAATGAAATGCCTTTTTCGTAAAATTAAAGCATACAACTCTTCTTCATCGAACGCCTATGCCATTGTTGCGCACTTTGCTAAGTATTTGTTCGAATCGGATTTAGTCCTTTTCCCAAATACCTCTTTGTTGTCTTTGTCAAGTATCACAAGATGCATATGACATTCATGACATTCATCATTCATACATCATAACATCATTAATGCATTCCTCGCATTCATCAATGTTTGTTTCCATATCACCGATTTAGATTACATTTACTCATGTGAATGTGTCATCTCCAAAGAGTTATCCCCGCGTAAAATACATTTTTCTCTATTGTTCCCCGTGTGAGTCATTCCTCATTGAGGACAATGTCTTGATTGACTGCTTTCTTTCCGCTCATTCCGGATAGAACTTGCCTCTAACCAACAAAACAATAAGCAATAGCCTCGCATCCGAGTCATTATTTCCTTTTCATCTTTAAACTTGTCATAAAAGATTGTTCTTCTTGCAAGTTCAAATCATGAAAGTTCAAGAAATCCGAGTTGTCTTCTCTCCGTCTAAAAGAAAACCTCGTGTCTTTCAATCAAAATGCCCGTGATCTTCTCAAGAGAGAGATCCTGCAAGATTGTATCCGTGAAAATAGAAACTCGCTTGAGATCTGCTTCCATTATTAATCGTTATTCACAAGGTCAATACTCGTGAATACATCTCAAGATTTACCTTATAGTTATCACTTCACCGAGCACTGGTAATATCTTCGTAACTCGCTTGAGATCTCGTTTCCATCATTTGTCTCATATTCACAAGGCTGAATACTCAACAATTTTTTCAAGAATTACCTTGTTATAGTTATCACTTCACCGATAATTGGTAATATCTTCAAAATTCATTACCATGAACTATCACAAGGTCGATAATTGGTAATATCATCTTCGCTACCTTAAACATTGTCACAAGGTCGACAAGGTAATCTCTTTGTTTCCAAAGCGTAAATGATATTCACATGTTTCAGGAATCTTTTTTTCCCATGAGACATATTGCATGATTCCAACAAACATGAGTCTCTTTTCTTAAACAGATCGAGTCATCCTCACAAATTCTCCCCGCCATGTCAATCTTTGATATCTCCCTTGAACTTTTACAATCATTTTCCGCATTTTTGGTATTTTAGGTCCAAAATTTATAGATTTCGATATTTAAGTCTCTTCACACCTATCAAATGAAGATATTCATCTTCATATCTCGTGATGAAGAAACTTAAATACAAGATCATTATACCCCAATTTTTGACCTAATATACCACCTTCACATTTTCATCATTTCATCTTTAATATCCAATATAATTAATCCGTGTGGATTTCACGTGTCAAAATTAGGGTTTCATCAAATTTTCATTGATTCAAGAGGCAAGCAATTAGGGTTTGAGTTTTACTCACTTCATTTGATCTATCTTGATCAAATCATCAACCTCGATCTTCAGATATCCAACTTTTCTCATTGATCTATCAAGGATCGACTAATTAGGGTTTTCATCGAGGATGAGTAATCTCGATATTTTGATCAATGAATGACTTTTTGATTGGAGATTGATCTTCATATCTTAGATACAACATGTTGACCTAATTTCTCGGATTCAAAACATCACAAAAGTTCACAGATTCATCACCAATTTCAAACATCCTATGAAATTTCATCCGCACGTAAAAAGTCAAACTTTGACTTTTGGTCAACTTTTTCAAGACAAAACTTTTCAATCATCAAAATAATTCAAATAATCCATCATGATCATAAAAATCAAGAAATTTGAAAAGTCAACAAAGTCAAAATTTTCAACACTTAGAAAATTTTTCAAGTGTTAAAATTTATACTTTTTCCAAACTTCATGGCTTTTCACATAGTTCCACTTTGAATTGGAAAAACTCAAAACATGAAAGTTGTATCCTTTGAAACAAGCTTTCAAAATGTCAAAAACTCTCAAATCCATGGAGTCTAGTTGTTGAATTTGAAACATAGAGCTCCAAAATCCTTGATTTTCAAGTACAAACTTTCAAAATTATAGGTCATTTTGAGTTTTCTTTCTTTCTAGAAGCATGCCACCTTGCCAAGTGAGATAGGACTGATAAATATCGAGGGAGAGTAATTACAATAAGATAGGATCAAGGTAAGATTTAACCATGGTTAAAGGAAGCCTTTTGCATTTAATGCAAAATGACTTCCTCGCCTCTAAGGCAAGTTGTAAATACCAAAGCCAAACTTTCTCACTTATCTTTCAGAACTTGTGACCTAATAGAGGTCTTGTTTTCAAATTGAAACCACACCAAATCCATGCAAGAACATGCTTTTCTCTTCTTTCTTAAAATTCAAGAAACATAGTGTATTTTGAGAAATCTTGCATTTTTGAAAACTAGTGAAAACTTTGAGTAATTTGGTGTTCAACATGTTTTAATATCAATATGGAACTTGTTTGAAACTTAAATCAACACAAGCAAAGCTAAAAATCGATTTTATACTCCATGTTCATAAACTTGACAAAACCGCCATAACTATCTAATTTGGACATTGGCTCGAGCAACTTGAGTTTTGATCATCCAAACATCATCAACATACATCATAGAGATGATGCGCACTATTAACATCAACCCAATGCCATCAAAAACCAGCTTCACCTTGAGCTATGCGTGTCGACTTGGTCTAACATTCCGTGTTATTTCGTAGCAAGCGCACCACTCATCATGTTCCGGCTTGAAACGAGCAAGCTCAAGTTTACATCTTTGATTTCATCAAGAAACCAAGATTTAAGGATCATTGAAGGATCGAGATGAAGCACAAGTCACGCTGCTTTTTGAAAATTCAAATATCCGCTTATAATATTATAACATTAATTGATTTCAATACACTGACAATACACACGGCTGCCGACCACTTAAGACTCTCATGCCATGCCTTGCCTAATGTGTCCCTGTTCAAGTAGCCTTGGGACCTTTTTGCCAAACTTTTTAATTTTTCATTCATATTTTTTTACAAACTTTGACTTTTTCAAAACCCAATCAAACTCCTCATTTTGAGGTGATTTTTTGTACACTTGTCAATTAATGTATCTATTTTATGATAGTGTCAAAAATTTCGAAAAAACTTTCATCCGATTATATTTTGATCGAGCCGAAAACGTTACTTTTGAGTACTTTTCAAAACACCTTTAAAGGTGATTTTTTTCAAACTTTCGAAGCCCGATTCTTTTCAAAACTTTTCACAAGTAAATGCCATCTTTTAAAAACACTTTCAAAACATTCTTCAAAACTTTTCATCAAACTTACATCTTTTTTACCATGATCGATCCGATTTAACGATAAAACCGAATTTGTTTTCTCTCAAAGTTCTTAACTGATCATGGGCCTTACTGGTGTAAGTCCCAACATTCTTTATGTACATACATATTTTCCTTGTACATGTCCAATTCTTTTCATATACAAATTTTACCCGTACATAATACAAATACTTTTGTAAATACTCAAGTACATAAACTTCGATCGCTTGTTTTCATCATTGTGTATAATTCAATACCATTGGTATTAAAAGGAGCAATATTCCTTGGGTGAACTTAAATCCTGGGCCACCTCACTTAAGTCCCAACCCTCCTATGTACATCCACAACTCCTGACATAAATACTGCTCGGTACATATTTATTTCCTTGTACACATTCAACTTAGAATTCAAATCAAGTTACTGCTTTTAAACGTTCGCTTCACGTACACTTGTTTATATTTCCTTCATAAACTCTTGTAAATAAACATCATGCATTGTTTATATTTCCTTCATAAAACCCCGTGAATACATATCACACACCCACACTTGTTTAGACAATTGTCTAGTTATAACATAACAACTAGTCTAACCAATAGTTCCCATATTAGCCTTCTTGGGCTTTATATAAGATAACTCATCCCCCAGTAGTTAGCCTCCTCTTGGCTTTGTACAAGGTAACTCATTTCAACCGAGTCAGCCTCCTTAGGCTCATATAAGAAAACCTATCATCAGTTCATCCGCTTAGGCTTCATATAAGACAACACTCACCGCTGAGTCTCTGGGCTTCGCTCAAAAGAACTCCTCATTGATTTTAGTCTGGCATTATACAATGAAAGAGATAGAAATCTCAATGTACCTCCATTGCTTCCAATACAAAGAATTAAGATGATAACCCCGAGAGTAATTTCTGAAATTGCTCTTAAATTCCAAAAGGATGGTTTCCTATGAAATCCCTTTTAAAGCCAAAGCCATACCCTATAGCTTCCTCGAGCCATACAAGGACCTCGATGACCCTCGATGACCCTAATGCCTCCTCGGCTTACAATACAAGGACCCATGGGCTTCTTAAAAGCATCCCTTAATCCAATCAATTTCTCCTCGAGATTTAGACATTTATCATTCTATGGAAGAAGTATCTCATCTAGCACATCACAAATTAAAACTTTTCAAACTCTTTTTAAACAAAACATCTCTTAATCATAAGTGGTAACGCTTTGTACACTCAAGAAAACACCCAATACTTAAAATTAAAGATTCAATCATCTTTTTCAAAACATCTTTCTTAAACATGTAAGTTGGTACGCTACACTCAAGCAAAACACCTATAACTTACGATGAAAGATTTTAATCACCAAACTTTTCAAATGTATGTGATGAAATAGATTAGATACATTTTCATTAAGATCACATTTGTCTGCCCTTACTAACATCCCGCTGCTTTCCACTAGCATAAGTGGAACTACGATTCTCACGCTCTCAACATCCCTTTCGATACGTAGGCACAAGGTCTCATCCTTGGCTAGCAAATTTTCCCTCAAACCAAACAAACATAGATCCCTTTAGATCCGAGCTACAAATGCTCGATTCCATTAAGGGATATGTATAAGATCCCAATGATCTTTATAGCACAATAATAAAACCTAGGATCCCACATAATCTTCCTTCTAAAATCCCAAAGGAGAAACTTTCCCAATCATAGAAATAGCAATTAAAACACACAAACATATCAAACGTATATATATAGATAGATAACTATATATTTAGGGTGCTCCATCCCCTTTATATAACAAACCCCTTACCCGGATCTCCCAATGCGTCGTCCTAGTTTGTGCTAGTCGCACGCATATCAAAATCAATCGAGGGTATTAACAGCCCCTTTTCATAATCATTAAATCATAATTTCTTGTGTTGAAAATAATAAAGCTTGATGCTCGCGGCATCTTTATAAACAAATCAAAGAGTAAATCAAGCGAGCCGAGGATTCAATTCAGACTGATTCCTCACACCACCTTTAACGCGAACAACGTTGCACTCATTGAGTCACATGCATTTGCATACTTTGTGATGGCCTGATTGGCATGATGTGAGCTTTGCTCTATTTAATATGGCCTTGATGGCAAACACATTGTTGTACCCCAAAATTCGCCCTCTTCATTTTTTAAATAATTGGCTTACACTTGATCAATAAAATTGCATATATATCATTCATGCATTAACCGTGGATCTGATTTTTCTTATTGAGCGAGAGGCACAATTCAAGAAGAAGTTTGATTCTAAAGTCGAATATCTATGGTTACGTTATTTCAAGTGTCATCTCAATATACAAGATGTGTGCATCCAAAAGCTTATGATTACCTCGAGAATCAAGGTTTTGAGTTCTCGATTTCTATCCCGCAGATATCGATTAAGGGCTTCGAGCTACAGTAAGTTGTGGTTTAATATTTGAGCCCAAATGATTCTATGGTCTTCCATGAGTCTCAAGTATCTACATATGGTTTATCGATCCATGCGATTCATCATAAAATCAAGAATAGTTGGATAAAAGCTCGAGGTGCTTGATGAAAAGTGAACAAAGGTCAAAGTTTAACCATATGGACTTTCGTCAAAATTATTGTTAAAAGTCGATATCTCGAGAAATGTGATCATTTGTTGAGAAAAGTCAAGAATTGGATATAAATGAGGTTTTTGAATTTTAAGTAATCTTAAACTTAGAAATTTTTCTGCTTTAAGCATTTTGTGTTCACGAGCCATGTTGTCGACTTTATCTCTTTCGTGTGTGGTCGGAATTTTGCAAATTGGTACTCTGTCGAAAGAGCACATTTCTTTCAATTTGTCTTTGGGAGGATTTCTCGACAATGCCCGATTTCGAAAGTTATGAAATTCAAGTTTGAAGTTCACAACTTTGAAGTTTACACTATGAAATTTTGAGTGTTTTTAACATGCTCAAGTACCCACTTTCGAGGTACACAAGATTCTAAGCATCGATTTGAGTTGATTTCAAAATCAAATTTATTCATTTCGCAAAGAATCTACAACTTTGTCAAGAAATCGAATCCATTGGGACTCTGGATCAAACGTTATAAGGCCGGAAGTTATAAATTCATCATGTAAAGTCCAACAATTGGTGAAATTTTGCTGAAGTTTTCACATGGCCGATCGATGACTTGATTCGATTTTCATATTGTTCGTGGCTCAATCGAAATTGTTCAACCGAAAACTTGTTCATCTAGCTACTATAACTTTGTGAAGGAAACGAATTCATCTGGACTTGGCTCAAGTTATGTAGGCTCTGAAAATAGAATTAATTATGTGTACAATATTCAAACAGTGTTTTACGATGTTCAAGGCTATTTTTCTTCGATTCTCATCGCATGGAAAACATTAAACATGAAAGTTGAAGTTTGTCGTGTCCTCTACAAGTTTCGCTCATGAATTATGTTTCAAGGCCGCAGTTAAAAAGTTAAAGCCCTGAAGTTATGAGTTTGTCATATTTACAATATTCAACACATGAATTTTTAGAGTGTTTGTTTATGTGGTCGACCGACGACTTTGGGTTTGATTTTATCTTAGTTATCTACCAATTGAAAAACGCTCAACTACAAAGTTGTTCATCTCATGGCGCTTATAACTTTTCCAAGAAATTGAGTTCATCTCGAATCTTATTGAAATTCTACGAAGCTCAAAAGTTATGAATTTATCATGTTTCAATATCCCACATAGAAAATTATGAGTATTTTCCAATATGGTCAAGTCGACGATTTGTGTTCGATTTTCTCATGGCTATTCGACCAGACGTAAAATGTTCAACTACAAAGTTGTTCACTTCATGGAAATCTCAAACTTGTCTCAAGAAATCGAATCCATTCGGTCACGAATCAAGAGATATAAGTCCTTAAAGTCGTGGAAAAACACTTGGTGGATTTTTGCCGATGTCACGGGTGATCTTATCAAGTATTTACCTTAACTTCGAGGCGATTTTAAATTGAGTTAATGGTCTCGAATCGAAAAACTTTCAACATGAAAGTTGTTCATACCAATCTTATCTACAATTTTGATTTTTGAATCGTGGCTCGAGGGATCTTATATTCAAGTTATTGGGCCAAAGTCGAGTATTCGGTCATGGATTTAGTGTCGTGATTTTCATAGCAAGCACGTTATTTACTTCATTTGGCCAAACATTCGATAGAGGCATGCATGAGGGAAAGAGGTTACGGAGAATAACAACTCCTCACCATCTCAATCACCTCTCCGATCTCTCTCCTAACGGCTCCATAAAAAATTGTCAAGACATCATCACCCAAAAGACGATTCTCTGCACTCACTCCCCACCATGTAACGAAAACCTCTCTTATTCTCATCTTCACATTCACTCGGTGAATAACCTCTTACCGATCTCTTCCATAAACAACTAGAAAAACCAAAATCTCTTCATTGCTACCTTCATCTTCCTTTTCTCCCTAACAAACTAAAATGTAACCGAACAAACCAATTCTCCTCTCATTCTTCTCTAACAACTTCCTAACCGCCATAACTACCATCCTCATCCACCACGCTCATCTTGTTGGACTCTTCTCTCTTGCTTGAATAGGATAACAAAAAGATAGCTCCCACGCCGTAACCATTCACCGCCATTGCAAACTCCTTCTCTTTCTCTCATCTCGATCGCCATCGCCATTACCAAAGATCACTCCAACAACCTCATCCTCTCTTTCTCGTCATCTTCAACTCAAGAATCTTCGCACGCACGAGCTAACCGGCGTTGTCGGGAATCGTCATCGATTTTGTTAATAGAGTTTTCTTAATTTTCATGGTAGAATCCTCGTTGAATGTTGCATCCGGAGTTCTTTAAGAAATTTGATTCTGGTTAGCATGGAAGCCATATTGTTGAATATCATTTGATGAATCTATGAACTTTCTTCTGATCTCATTTTCAAATGCTCTAATGGCAATTTAGACGCTCTGACTGATTGCCTTGAAATTTCGAGCGTAGTGGTGATGTCAGTGCGTTTTTACCAGAGCACCATTTTCAACGCCGCCGGAGTCCTCGGTGAAAATGACCGAAAACGAAGTTCCGGCCCATTCTGCAAACTCGTCGTGTCATTCTCTCAATGGTGCATGTGAATCTCTCCGTCGCCAATCGTGTTTCACCAAGTGTCCTATTATTTCTTTTTTCTTTTTTCCGATGACTTTAGTAATAATGTTGACCAATTGATGGTAATAATGCACTACATAAAAATAATGCAACAAATAAATAACGTGACATAATGTTCAAATGGATAATCTGTTTTTATGCTTATTTTTATTTTGGTTGAAACAAATGGACTTACTGTAGCTTGAAGATTGGGCCTAGAGAACTCGTATACACCTCTCGTGAAGCCCGTCATTGCTATAACTAGATTTAGTTCAAATTAGAAGTTCGCTTTTACACCCCATATTTCCTTGCAAACAAACTTTGATACATGTTCGATTTAGCTTGTATTTCGATTATTTCGACATGTAAAAATATATAAAAATAGGTTCCTACATACCGTGAATTTTTGATATTTTTGATATTTTTGATATTTTTGATATTTTTAACAATTAATTTCCATTAGTTTTTTTATCAATTTTTGACAATACGCTAGAAACAATTTTTCCGTGAATACGTGTACATTTCGATGTGGTTTTCGATCGCTTCTAATAAAAATCAATAAATAGGTTCTTGATACTTTAGGACTTTTAGAGTTTTATCACATTTTTTGGGATTTTTGTAATTGATTTTCAATCTTTTTTTTTCGATAACATGTTTAGAGACGATTTTTCCCATAACACTTCGTATTTTGATGCGATTTTTAATCATTTCTTAACAATAAAAAATTCCTAAAATTACATTTTGGTTCTATTAGATGTTAGAGTACTTACATATTTTTCTCATAATTTGTTTGATCTCTTTAGGTCTTCATCCGATTTTTCTTTGTATCACGTAGAATGTATAATTGTTTACTAGTTCATCTAGTTAAAATTAATTTCTTTGCATATAATGTCTAATGTTTGTTCTAACCCTTGACTAACTACTTGATTAACATTTTGACATGCTTAGGTAGTTTTTACATTGATTTAGAACCCATAATCGAGTCATATGATTAGGATACCATGACAACTAACCCTTAGAGCGACGATTGATCGTTTTGTCTTAATTTTGTGCATAGTTTTGTTTTGATCATGATTTTTCTTGTACAATTTGTGTGAGACCATTCAATTTGATTTAGCTACTGACTTGTAGAATTACATACCTAATTTGATTCAATACTTACTCAATTTCCAAGTTTCGATTAGTTTGTGTTGTTTAAAAGCATGTTTTTCCTTTCTCATTTGAATCGACTAATTGTAGGAGCATAATGCCATGTGTTTCTTAGAAACTTTAGGACATTTTTCCCAATTTAATTGTAGGTAAATTTAAACCTTACCTTTGTGTTGTAAATAGAACTTCAAAGATAGCCATTAGTAGTTCGATTCTTAGGAACTAGTTTAACACTTGTATATCTCTTCTAGGCTCCTCTTGCATGTTTGTTTGCAATCTTTTCCTCTATTTTTTAGAGATGCTTAGGTAAGCATCATGATATTTAGTTTCGCCCTATTAGGAAGTTACACTTCATGCCTTGATTTTTGTGAGTAATGCATTTTAGGCCATTCTTGTGTAGACTTTTGGTTTCCACCTCTCTTGATCTCTTGTGGTTTAGCATTGCATTTGAGGACTATTGTGATAGATTTAGTTCGATTTTGATATCGCTCATGGGTTATTTTGCATTATATGTGCGTGGCTTCCCGATATTCCATTCTTATGTTTCTATGCATGTTCACATTCCATTTCTTCGATTTGGATCATATTTTGACTTGTGATGTGAGTATGCCATTATCTTCCCGGCCTTGTTATTTTGTGGACGTGTTTGTTGACTTGCAAGGTAAATTGAGGATATTTTGGTTAGGTACCTAATATTGGTACACTAACATACCACTTCTCTCATGGTTAACACTTCTCCCGTGGTTCTCGCTATGCTTTAAACGACTTTGCTTCTGTGTTTTCTCATTATGAGAAACATATATTCGTTATTTTGTCCTGATATGTACCAGCAGTGCTCCAATTGTTGTGAGGACGGTATGCTACATACACATATGGAACGATATCACTTTGTGGATTGTATTGATCGAGCTATTTCGATTATTGCTTTGTTGATGGCGTACTTGAAGTTTTCCGAGTATTTTTGCTTGCATGTTCTCGGATCTATTATCTGCTTGGTATTTTCTATACCTTTTATCGCATGCTTTTACCGCTTTCTATAGAGCATGAGAAAGTTTTACCGCTTTCCTTTCCATGAGAAGTAGGAATAAAGATGCATGATGGGCTCAGAGTTGGAGCATGTTCAGAACCCCTCCGTTTATTTAAAGACCCGCTTAGGGCGATTCTACATTTTGTGTGCTAATTGTGTTTGGTTTGTTTAAAGTCCTCATCCGCATATAGAGGCGATTCTCGAAGTGTTTATATTTGTGCTTGCATAGGTCAAGTGGTTAGGAAACCCGACGTGGCACCACTACGCAGATCTAACGTTGTTATTTTACCCGCTATCGAGTCATGATATGGGGCAAGTGGAAAGTGGTCGATAGTCGTCCCTCACGCTCTAGTTTGTGTCTTGTATGGTACAGCGAATCGTGTTACTATTCCTTTATCGAGTAATAAAAAGTGGTCATAGTTCCTATCTCTGACTCTCCACTCATTCCTAGGGTTCGTGATTTACTACATAACTCGCATCATTTGCTTCTGTAGGATATGCCCCAATTGTTTGACATTTGTTCACGTGATTTATTGTTTGTGTGCTTCTACCAAAGCACTTGTTTGCTTAATCCCTTTGTCATCTTTGACTCTATCTTAGGTAGCACCGAGATGGACATAGATTTAGGTTGTAAACCTTTATTTCTCCCTTTGTCATCTTCGACTCTACCTTAGGTAGCGATCTCGAGATAGACATAGATTTAGGTTGTAAACCTTTCCCATGTTCCTTTAGGATTCTCTGGACTCTATCTTAGGTTGCGATTCGAGTAGACTTTAGGTAGCAATCCATGCATGATAACATTAGGGTAGAACTAGTTAGTTTCCTTTCTTGTTTTCTAGTTTCTTTGCATCCTTGCATGTAATAAAACTAAAACTTTTTTCTTTTCTTTTAAAGAATCAAAACACTTAATAATGGTTCAAACTCCTTTTCAAAGGTAAAACAACCAACCAAGACAAACTTTTTCTGCCTACATGATTTTCTTTTTGTGTTTAAAACCTTTTCATAAGTAAATAACACAAACCCACCAAAACATGTGAACCGAACTACAACGCTCTCACTTTCCCATTGCACAAGGGAATACATAGGCATCTTATCACGGGCTAGATCGAGAAAACTTTGTAAATACTTCCTTCTTTTCCTCGTGTTTTCTTTATTTTCATACATTCTCTTTTAGCATACAGATATAATTAAGCAAGAATAGATATAAACACACCCATTAGATAGAAAAATAAGTGGATACCCGAGAGTACAACGCGTGCGAGGTGCTAATACCTTCCCTTCGTGTAATAGACTCCTTACTCCTATCTCTCTCGGTCGAAGACCGTGTCTTATCCCATTCGTGTTTTCGCGATATGTTTTGTTGTACCCCAAACCCTCTCTCTTCTTTTCTCAAGGTCGCTTATAATTCCATAGCATAAAACACACATGTCATATCATACATAGCATTTGTCATTAGAGTATCATATTCACGGTTTTCGAATGGCACTAAAAAGAGTTCATTTCAATAGTGGATTTTGGGTTTCGCAAGATTTTGTGTACTCCGTATATGATCTCTCACCCTGGTATTTTCTCGTTGATTTTCGATCATGCTTCCTCTTAATATTACCTACAATTCCGCTTGAAGGTCGAGAACAAATTTTGTGAGGAGGGCTCTTTAAGAGTCATTTCCCAAGAGACCAAGTCGATTTTAGTGCTGAACTGCATGCTCGTCCACTAAAAGGTCTCTAGTTCTAGCCCGAACTCGAAATGGAGCAGACCAATTTCTAAAATTCCGTATCAAAGTCCTCTACAATTTAATTTGCAACTAGAGAGCTGATTCCTCACCGATCAGTGCCAGAATTTTATTCTCCGAGGTTGATTTGAGCTGAACCGAGCAATTTTCATCCGACACGCAGTTCAAAAGTCATATCTCACTCGATTTTCATCGAAATGGATGAGACCAGTGTCAAAAGTTCACAAATTTCGTTAGCTTCAAATATCCCAAATACTATGTGCAATTTTTATCGAAGATCCTCGTCCGAGGCATTTTCTCCACAGCGCAAAACAAAATTTCGATGTGTCGTTGGTCCAAAGTTGATGTGAAACTTCAAAATTCCTATTTCCTTGACCATTCATCGGATCAAGCCTGGTTTTGACTCACGCAAGAAAAATCGCATCCCGGACACTTTTCGCTTACATTCGACCGAATTTCGCACATGATTTGGTCAAGCTAATTAATTACAAATTATTCTTGATAATCATAATTAGCTTGTTGATTATGGATCCAAAGCTATAAATAGATTTTCCTCTTCACAAACTGGGGACACATTCATTTGCTTAATTTTCCACTACTACAAACAATCCAATTCTCCCAATTCCAAAAAAACTCAAAAGTACAAACTTCAACTTTCCTCCAGCAACCACCACAAGCCGCCACCGACCTCTGCACCACTGCTTTTTCAGGCAAGGCTAAGCCACCGACTGCGTAAGCCGACCTGAAAATTCTTGATTTTTCTCCATCGCAACCTCTTCTACTTCAATCTATAGCATCCTCTCCTTCTTCTACAAGATTTGACATGGAAGGATCCGATTCTCTTGATCTTCTTCTCAATTTCAAGATCTAAGGATTTCTTCCTCTTCAATTTTCCATTGAATTTCAAGCTTTTCTTCAAGGATCTAAGCTTAATTCAAGATTATCCACAATTCATCATTGATTTGGTATTTTGAAGAGCACAAGGAATTCCTCTTCCATTTGACTCAAACTTCAAGTGCAAGTAAGTGTTAGGTTCAAATAAGCACTTATTTTAAGTCGCTTTTGATTTTTCCTTTTTCTTGAAATTGAATAATAAAATTGCATGCAAATTCAATGTAGATTCTAGGTCTTGAACTTGTTCTCTTGAATTCTTTGATTTGAATTGAGTTTTGCCTCCTTATTCGCTTGAGTTTGAATTTCTTATGAATAGCATGTATATACTGTACACTTGCTCTTCCTTGCTCATAAGACATGAACTCCCACACTTTGTATCATTCATTGCATGTTCATGCATTGGTGAGTATTTAGCTTGATCAATTTCATTGTATCATGATGATTTGAAGCATAACTTGCATTCAACATGTAGGTACCCAAGCATTTAGTGCATTGTGCAAAACTTGTTGCATGTCCACTCCAAGTGTTTGTGTCAATGCATGACTAAGATTCTTTGTAAGAAAACCTCAAAATGTCATGGATAACTTGCATCACCACACAATGAACATTGAATTATCATTTTGATTTGCATTCTTTGCATGTTCACACATTTCACTTGTTATTTGAATATTGGAATTATCATTTTGATTTGCATTCTTTGTGTTCATACATTTCACTTATCATTTGAACATTGGTTTTATCGATTCGATTTGCATTCCTCGCATGTTCGTGCATCTTTATATGTATTTGAATATTGGTTTTATCGATTCGATTTGCATTCCTCGTGATGTTCATGCATTCTTACATGTATGTGAACATTGGTTTTATCGATTCGATTTGCATTCCTCGATGTTCATGCATTCTTACATGTATTTGAACATTGGTTTTATCGATTGGTTTGCATTCCTCACATGTTCATGTGTAATACGGTGAACTCGACTTTGTAGATTTTTGTATCGCAATGCGGATAGCAAGAGTCG
Organism: Vicia sativa; assembly: GCA_021764765.1. NCBI lineage: Eukaryota > Viridiplantae > Streptophyta > Magnoliopsida > Fabales > Fabaceae > Vicia > Vicia sativa. Next base: position 206,036,278 of record CM038796.1, read on the forward strand.
CCACCGACTTTTAGTTTTATCCAATTAAGGGAAGGTAAAAGTACGTAAAAGACCTTCGTTAGATTCGAGTAAGGAGAAGGTTATGAAAAGGGAAGGTATTAGCACCCTTTCCATCCGTAGTTATTACGGCCTTAGTTGCTCTTAGATCACTTTAAAAACTTGTGCTTTCTGTGGTGTTTGAAAATGTTTTGAAAAAGGCATTTCGCTTGATTTTGTAATGATTCATGTAGGAATGTATACAAAGTGTCTAAATGTTTCGCTTTGAAAAGAGTTTGAACTTTGACAAAAGTGTGTAAAAAGTATTTGATTTGAGCAAGCAACTAAAAGTCTTATTACCTACTCGTAATGGTCGTTTCGGTTATTTTATCGCCTTTAGAATAGCGTTATCCATACCATTAGTTGGTAGGTAACTCCATTCGCTGGATGTAAGCTGGACATCTCGAAGGACATCGGATGGTCATAGAAGGCAACTTGTAAGAAGTATCCTAGCACATTCGGGGGACTATCATCATTTTCGTAGGCGACAATCGAGGGTCAAGATCATGTATTCGGAGGCGACATCGTGGGTCTATGATCTTGTATCGGCGGACTATGATGATTGAAGGCAACCGGTTAGAATACCTCACGCTCGAGGACATGACCATTTGTATTCGTGAAGGCAACTAGAGAGAATTACCCTAAGGGTGCATGTGTGAAAAGAGTGTGTCAAATTCAGATATGTTATCTTGGAATTAGAATGAGCTATGTTGATTTTATCTTGCCATACACGCCTAATTACTAACAGCTTTATAGCGGAAATTAAAATGGGAATGTAAAGATGCGAAAGATAAATCCCACGCTATTACATGGCTTTGGGGCGTATACATAATTGAAAAGTGCGGAAAATAAAAGCCTAATTAAAACTATTACATCCCATGAACAATTACATTATTGGAAAAAAAGAAAATGATAAAGAAAATCGTCTGAAACGAGATAACCTGCAAAAGGATGAGAAATCGGAAAATACGAGGAAATCGAATAAGAGAAAAATGTTAGAAAAATGCAAATTTTTAAATGAGAAAAATATGGCATACTGGAAATAACATTAATATGCCAAAATAATTTTTTGGGATTTTTTGGATGCAATTTAATAATTAAAAACTAATTAAAAGTGATTTAAATGATAAATTATGAATAAAATTAAATATGCATGCAAAATAATATTTTTTAATTTTATAAATTAAATAAGTATTTTATGAAAATAAATGTAAAAGGAAAAAATATTTTGATGATTTTTAATGCATGAATAAAAATATTGAAAAGAATTAAAATTGATGCAAAATATTAAATAAATAAGAAAATAGAAAATATGAAAAAGAGTGAAGTTTGTAAAAAGAAAACAAATCGTCCCCAGTCGGTTCGAACCCACAACCTTGAGAGAATCCTCCATCCCAAGCCTTAACCATCGCGCCATGTTGCAATTGGTGTTTGAAAAGTCGGAATTAATTGTTTATGAATGTAAACGTGTCATGGATATAACACAAAGCACGTACCAACACGCTGGGCCGATTGTAAATGAGTGGATCTAATCAGACGCGCCATCGCGGCCACGCTAGCTTCTCACGGCCAACTGCCGACGCTGGAGCCCTAGCTCCTATTGCCTTCTCCCATGCCAAGAAATCCAAACTCGCGAATAAGAAATAAAAGGAAAAGAGTACCCACCCCTAAATCGAGGGCGAACACGATGGTGGTGTCGGCTTCGATTGAAAGTGCTCAGCGATCGTTCGATTCAAACCATTCTTTGAACCCTAACAATGGCAATAGGAATTGACGCAAGCTTACATGTAATGGTTCAAATGCACTCTAATGGATGTCCCGAGTTCAAATATGCAAACAAAAACAATTTGGCAAAATAAGGGTTGTGTATGGGCTAGGGTTTCGTGTTTCAATGTGCATAATGCTTGGTATTTATAGAAGAATTTGAGAGAGAAAAACAAGCAAAAAGATTTGATTTGGAGCATTCAATATTTTTCAAATAAAATCAAATTTTGAAAGAAATTTGATTTTCTTCAATGCATAATCAAGCACGAATTTGCAAGTATTTTGGGCTTCCTTGGACCTCAAGTTTGGTATAAAAATCACCTTTTGAAAAATATATTATTTTCATATTTTATATAATTTAATTTTGAATTAAATGTTCTAAAATTCAAAAATAAATTAATAAAATAGAAAATTGCCATGGCCAAGCATTTATGGGTCACAAATAATGTCATGAACAAGTTTGGATCAAAATATTATAGGCCCATTTGAAAATTTTGCATTTTGACCAAAATGTCCTTTTGTGCAATCTGTTCAAAATCGCCTAACTTCCGGATAGTGTATCTTGCTCAATTTTCCACATTTTTGAGTTCTTGGACTTTTGAAAGCTCTAAGAGTCCTCTAAACAACATCTTTGGTTTCATCTCAATTAGAGTTACCATGCTCAATATATCTTCAAACAAAAAGTTGACTGCTTGTTGACTTTGAAAAGGACCTCAGAATGTTTTGAGCTACCTCTCAAATGAAGCATTTTGGACATTCTTGTGAGACATGAAGTTGTAGAGACTTGAATTTCCTTCAAAACAAGAGGTGGAAAAATTTCGAGAAATTATGAGGAAGTTATGATCACCAAAGTTTGGTTGATTTTCCTCAAGAAACCCTAATTTGAAAGTTGACTTTTGAGCAAATTTGAGTTTTCTTGATGAATCATGATCAACCTTGATCAAATGATGAATGTGACTTCAAAATGAGGATGTTGACCAAAAATCAAGAAGTTTGATATGTTGACCACAGCTGACTTTTGTCCAATACAACCGATTTTCACCATCCGAGCAATTGTCTCGAGGAAACTTGACTCGGAGGTTCAAACTTGACATGGAGATTCTTGAAGCATATGAGGAGGCATGATGACCATTGGAGATGTTGGAAGTCCATCTTGATCTCGAGAAATGCCAAACCCTAGTTTGGGTTGATTGTCTAGAGAGAGTTTGTCTGATCAACTCTCGAGGAATCTTTGAGCATGGATGTATGGAATGCCTTGAGAAACATGAGGGCAAATTTTGTATGATATCATGCATCTTTACATGTATTTGAACATTGGTTTTATCGGTTCGACGGCATTCCTCACATGTTCATGCATCTTTACATGTATTTGAACATTGTTTTATCGTCCGATCGCTGCTCCATGCATGTTCATTTCGCTCTTATTTGTCACGGTTATGGCCTAACATTACGGGTTCAATTTTGCACCGAAACATCACAAACAGTGGCCTCGGTGTGCACGATTTTTCAAGAAGTTAGTGTCGCTTAGCTGCCAACGAGCGCTAAGCGCCAAACATTCGGATTTTGGTTACATGTGTCGCGCGATGCTAAAAACCGGCCAGCAAGCAGCCCTCTAGTTTACTTTTTCTCGATTTTTCCGATTCGATGATGAATGTAGCAATACCTAGCTATGCTTGGCTGTTGTTTGTACTCCATTTTCAGTGGACATGCGACGATGCACACGGCTCGCTTTCTTCAATATTCACATTTCCTTTATTTGCTTTTTGGGTCTAACCCTTCGGTGTTTTGTTGAGTTTGTACCCAATGTACATCATTTCTAGCTTGTTTTCTTTGCCTTATCCATTCTGCGTATTGTCGCTCCGGATGCGACCACGTATTCCGCTTTGTTTCGATGCTTTGTTTATTCTCACCGCTTTACTTTTATTGCATGATCGCAGATTTGAAGTTTTCCTGAGTATTTCATTAGCTCGCAAAGGTTTCGATTCTATATTTGTTCGGTAGTTTCTACACTATTTATCGATTCTCTTACAACTTTCAGAGATATCATGAGAAGTAGGGTTTATGCCTTTCTTTTGCCATGAGAAGTAGGAATAGAGATGCATGATGGGGCTTCGTAGTTGAGCATGTTCAGAACCCTCCGGTTTATTTAAAGACCCTTAGGCAATTCTACTTCATGATCTCGTGTATATTTGTTTGTTTGTCCGTTTTTCCCCAAGAGCTTGGTTAGATTGGTTCTTAGCCTAGACATTAGATCCACATCCTCTGCATGTCAACATAGGTAGAGATTCCTGCATCTTAAACCATATGACTCCCTTGCTTTGCAGTTTCTTTTGCATGTTGCGTGTAATAAACTAAAGCTTGTTTTTCTTTTCCTTCCAAAACAAAACACTTAATAATGGTTTGAATTCCTTTTTTTCAAGGTAAAACAACCAACCAACACAAACTTTTTCACTTTTACGCTTTCTTTCTTTTGTGTTTAAAACCTTTTCACAAGTAAAAAACACAAACACACCAAAACAAGTGAGCCGAATCACGACGCCTGACTTTCCATTGCACGGGAATACGTAGGCATCTTGTCACGGGCTCGATGAGCAAACTTTGTAAATACTTCCTTCTTTCCCCGTGGTTTCTTATTTTCTTTTCTTTGCATGCATGATAGCAATTAAGCATAGATATAACACATCGCTTAGCTAGAAATAGAAAGTGATACCGAGAATACTACGGGCGTGGGGTGCTAATCCTTTCGCAGTAACTAACTCCTTACCTAGATTCTCTCGATTTTCACGGTCATAGGACCCAGATTTCTCCCTCGTGTTTACTCGACGCTCCCTTCTCCCTCGAGATAAAAGACGCTCGATGGCGACTCTATTTGATACCGCTATCATGCCCTGAGGTTTCTCGTTTTTCACCGGCGCTGGGATCGAACCTGCATCTCTCTCGTCCGGTCCGATCGAGTTGATCTTTAGCTTTTTCATGTCTATTGTGTTTATCTCGCTTTATCACTTTATCATCCTTCGTATGCTTTGCATTGCATTCTATGTGGCATATTTATTGCTCTCATATATCCCAGATTCGACCTCCGCGGTCGGTTTATCTCTTGATCCGGTGTTACTTGAGGTAAAAGGCTAACTACCCCGCCATTGACACACAAAGCAGATGGATGTCCATGTCGAATCCCGCATCCCGTGGGCGGGGAGGCATGGAGTACCAATTCATACGAGGTTCGATTGACGGCCGCCCCTACACCGCTGTGTAGTCAAGTACTCGATAAAGGATCGCCGACTCAACTATCATTAGGGACCCTGCTGAGTCTAGAAACACCATGTGAGTCAGTGATATCACTACCAAGTAATCGCTGTGACTACATCCCTGACTTGGTTATTGATGGTGACTTGGTATTTTCTGGTATTTTCCGTATTTTCTCGTATTTTCCGTGGGATTCCGCTGATGTCGGACCTTGAACCCGTGATATTCGTGATCCATTTATGTGATATCTTGGTTGGGTGACAAGTTTCACTTTGTTATAGTCATTTGAGAGTTTAGTACAAGAAGTGGTTCTTATACAGATATGTGATTCAAAAACATTGCATTCATGGAAAATTTTAATTTTGCATATTTCTAACATGCATATTTGCTATTTCCGTGATTTCTTACCTTGAGTCTAGTTGTCGGGTTGTTTTGGAAGATGGATACAAAAAGAAGAACAATCGTGAGACGCCATCCAAAGGTACAAATTTCCCACTCCCCGCTCTTGAGAATCTTCTTTGATGGCTAGCAAGTCTATACCAGAGTGTTGTCCCATTTACCCGGACTATGGAAGAATTCTAACATGGTTGAAATCTCCTTTGATCGACATGTAGGACGGCCCGTGCCCTTTTCCAGCTCAATGACCGAGAGTTGAGGTGCTTTGTATTCCGATTATTTGGTGATGCCCACATTGGAAGAGTATTCTAATATCCTAGACATTCCTATTCTCGCATCAAGTGCCTTTTCATGCCTCCATGGAGAGATCGGTCGATGATCGATTGCCAAAGTCGCTCATTTGTAAAATCTGGTATCCGCCAATGTCGTAGCTAGCGGTGCCATGAAAGGCTTTCATTTGGGTTTGCTTCTCCGGGAGGGTAATGCCAAAGTCACAAGAAGGATTGAAGGGCTTCAATGCCATTCTAGCTCGTTATATCTACGGATGTGTCTATTCCTAATGAGCCCAAATTTGTTGACATGAACGCCATCTCCATTTTCATCCAACTAATCCTCGCTCCGACATTGTTGGGAGACGCTTATTGTAACACCCCTTCTAATTACCCGCGATTACAATTTAATAATCGAGTTTTTAATCATAAATCAAGAGTATGCCAATTTAAATAATTCAAATCAATCAACACTTGTCATGCTTTCACCCAAGAATAAATCATTAAATAAATGTACTTAAAGTTATGTTTAATGAAATGAAACATAACAAATCCCGAATACATCATTCATAGTTATTCCGTGATAATAAACCAAAACATAATTCAAAACCATTAAGGATATCCATTAAAGGATTTCAAACAAACGCTTCCAAGGTTACATCTACCGTGAAAGCACTATTAATCGACATGGATTAACTAACCGACTCAACTCTAGAGCTATCCTCACCAAATCCATAGCCTAATCACTTTGAATCTAAAATCATCAAAGTAAGGGTGAGATTATATCCGCTTAAATACAACGGAATAATTGAATACATTAGTCCATTATCCAAACACATAGTCATGGTCAATTCACAAATTCATCTCACACAATGAACATGTAAATATAATCGATGGAAATTGCAACACCGAAACCATCCTAACATGTTACAATCCCATATGCAATGCGCACTCTATGCATGGGACCAAACGTGAACCGAGTTCACCCATCGCCCGCTTACATGTGGAAAGACAATGGAAATCCATGATTCGCCCGTAATCGAAAGTCAAGAATCCATGATTCGCCCATAACACTGGGTCAAGAATCTACCTCAATCTTGGTAAGTCTATTGGCTCGCCAAATTTCCGCACAATGGAATGAACCAATTAGCAATGCTTATGCACGCACCATAAAAGCATGCAACATCAATTCAACTGAATATGATCACAACATAATTCCACATAATACCAACATCAACGAGTATCACATGATAACAACATAATCATGAAATAAATTATCACAAAGCGTAACTATGTCAAACGCTACCCTTCAACTAGTAAGACTATCACCAATATGTACAACAATAACAATCGAGATCAACAATCATCATGAATATACAACATCGACAACAACACATGATATCAATACAATTCACATAATGCCAATCACCAATGTATTACGCTCAATCATAATGAATATCAAAATACAACATTGTGTATTATTACTCATTCATCAAATCGCAATTCAATCCCATTTTCATCGCCCTCAACTATCCACCTTTTTCAAAAATCAAGCTCGACTATTTTTAAAATAATTTTAGAAAATAATATTTTCTCTTTTAAATGATAGTATTTTTAATTTATGAAATAATTCAAAACGGCACTTAATCTGAGTTACTATTAGAAAATATGAATTTTGAAGTTTTGAGTATTTTAAAAATTCACACATGGAACCCCGGCTCACATATATAGGAACCGGTCCTCGTGAAGTCCGAAAATCACGCCTCGAATTTGTATGGGAACCCTGCCTACATATACAGGAACCGTTCCCGAGTGCAAAATTCCCCGCTTTGAAATTTGAACATCGGGAACCCTGCTCCTCCCTCATGTGGAACCGTTCACCACCGCAGTAACCATTTTCTCGTGATTTTACAAGACTTATGCATTCCAATTAATTCCAAACATTTCCATACGAATTATAACATCAAAACACCAAAATCCAACCATTATAACAACACATATCATGATTTCATCATTCTTATTAATCATTTAATACACTAACGATTCCAATTCTCATAATCCGGACACAATAGGGATGAATCCTACAAACCTAGAATTATCTAAATTAAGTTTCCTAACATACCCAATCATCCAATTGTATCCCAAAACCCATAAGGCATCATAATCGAATGAAATCACCCTCACCTCTGATGATCTTCGATTTCCTCGCTGGCTTTTTCCTCTCTCTTCTCCACCCCACGTGAAATAACTTTTTCCCAAAAAGACTCCTTTTCCTTCTTTTCCTTTTTATTTTCCTTTTAATACTCCTTTATTATTCCAAATAAAATACATAATTAATAATTAGTAAAATAGAGTGATTTCTCCTTCCCCACTATTTACTCTTCACACCACCAACCTTTCTTTCTTCAATTAATCCAATTAAACCGAAAATATTAATACCTCGCCTTTATTTAAATAAATAATTAAATTCCTTATTATTTAATTATTCGAATTAAATCGGGTGTCACATTTATCATTCTCTTCATTCCGTGCTTCAAAGGCAAAGGTGGAGTTGTAAATCACAAAGAAATATACCATTGGTTTCTGGTTTTCTTCCCGAAACGGTGCTTTTGACACTGCATACCATGAGGTGGATTCCAAGGTTGATGGGCCTCACATCTCACGACATCAATTGAGTCGACGCCAGATGACCAAGACAAGAGTGTGAGAAAATTATCATCCGCTGCAGACTTTCCTAGTGTCCCTCCACAAGCAGGTGGGATGCATCAATTACAATCCGACTCTTGCTTTGAAGGTGGGTTATGCTTTGGTTGACCTCCGATGTGAGTTTTGTGCGGAAACTCTATATTATAATGTGCCCCGACGTTATCGGATGATGGTTAGAGTTGTTCAAGCATGGAAAAGCATCCTTCTTGAAGGAGGTCAATATTTTGGCAAGAAAGATCCCACGACTCCATGCTTCTTACATCCAATGGATCAAAGACAAGAATAGTGATCGTCGCTGGCCTCCACTTCCAGAGCAAAGAACTTTTATCCTCCGAGCCAATTCCAGATGTTGTTTCTAAAGGAGATTATGAAAGGTGCTAGCTCGTAATCGCCGCTTGAAGAAAAGGAGACATTAGCGATGAATTGTCTTGTTGCAACTCAAACAAAGAACCATTGGCTCATGAGCTCAAGTATTTCAAAGGAGAAGCATCCGATTCAACCAAGAAAAGGTCCCGAGTCGAAGATTTCTATTTCCTGAAGAGCACCGAAAGTCATCTGGCTTGAAAAGAAACATAAGGCTCAAATCAAAGACTTGAAGAAGCAAATGCATAATCAAAAGTTGGTGTATGAACTCAGATTCAAGAGAAAGAAGCTCAATTATCCATTGTCGTTGGAGAATTGAACGCCTCAAGATTCAATCGTGTAGGCAAGAGGGATTTCCTATGTCCGATGTCTAGATTTATGCTTTATTTGTTCGAGTGGAATCACCATCGTGCATGTTGATGGGATTACTTCTTTCTCTTTGATTTGCAAAAGCTGATTCAAATGCTTGTAATCTTTGATTTAATGATAATTAGATTTTCAAGATTCATTATCTTGCTAAATCCTAAGACTTGAGTAAAGTGTCGAGGGTCCTGAAATGTTCAAATATGCCATTACATACATAACATGTATATCATCCATATATGTACATACCATGCATGTTTTGTCCGGGTTCTCATCCCCGCCTTCTTCTTTATTTAGCGTAAAGATTTAGAACTCCACCGCTAATTCTGCTCCTGAGCAAATTTAAATGAGCAGATGGAACAATCAAAGTGCACAGGATGAAAGTCACACTGACGCCTGCTGGATGGCCCGTTGATCAACCCCATGTCAAGCAAACATTGTTGATTCGTGTCAACCACCACCGTGGGTGGCTGTGTACACGCATCGTTAGTTTCTCCTCCACCACCTACTCCACCTCGTGGACATTTTTCTTTGATGATGGGATGCAAGGGCATCGTATTCGGGTCGCCCTCGCTCGTGGTGCCGACTTTGATCAACAGGATGAAGTTTATTCGTGAATGGTAGAAGTCGACTTCCACGCATCCACCACAAATACCGCTTGCTTCAAGAGCGTTGAAAGTCGTTGAGGGTGGGTTGTCCGGCCGATCTATCTCGATTGGGATGGCACTCGAGTGAGGCTTCCGAAATTCAAAGTGCCGTTGTTTGACAAGTACAATGGAGCAACTTGTCCCAAAACTCATATCATCGCGCATATTTCGCAAGATGGCGGGTTTATATTGAAGATGAGAGATTGCTTATGCACTTTTTCCAAGAGAGTCTTATCGGGCATCTCTAGAGTGGTATATGCATCGAATGAGGCCATCGTGACATGGCGCGATCTTGTGAATGCTTTCCTTCAAAGAGTACCAACATTGATATGGCTCCCAATCAGACGAACTTTTGGGTTTGTCTCGTAAATCAAACATTCAAAGAATATGCTCGTATGGAGAGAACTTGGTAGTAGTTCACCACCCATGGTCGAGTGAGATGATTGATATGTTCACCAAGACTGGCTCAGACATTATTATGTCGCATGCAAGATCCAAAGCTTTGTCGATGGTCCGATACGGTGAACGGATCGAGAGTGGGTCAGATAGGTGTGAACACCTGCTCAAATGGTCGTGCAAATTTGAAAGTCGGTATTCAACGCTTGATTGATGATGGCCATTTGCAATTTGATCGATCCGAAGGGCGAGATTCATGAGACCTCGCTTCAAGGCTTTTTTGAGATTTGCACAAGACCCTCGCAGGTAAGGAGGTCAAGAAAGATAAACCTCGATCTTCCATGGCATCTTTGAAAGATGCAAAGCTTTGTCGAGGTCGACGCCTGTTGGGGCCGTGGTGGTGGAGGTAGCACCGGTTCAACAAGTTTCGGGTTGAAGTTTGACCGCCCCGCACCGCCGAGCTCGAAAACACCGACTGGCTACCTCCGGAAGTCTCTCAGTCGGCATCGGTTCCGGAAAGCAAACGCCAGGATGATTCTCGATAATGAGTTGGATGTTGATAAGTGGATTCGCCCCTGTCTCTGCATGAGCTTCCAACAATCGATTCCTAAGATCAAGGCCCCGCCACGATGGTCAAGAGTACTTTCTTTGTTTTCTCGTTATCATGCAACAATTCATGTGTTCTCGCCAAGGCATGTTGAATCATATGTAGGGCCACCTTGTTTGCATATGCAACATTTTTATCATGGAAATAAAGAACGCCTTTTTCATTCAAATGTTTTGTTCCTTTTCCTTCAATTTTACATCATAATTTTAAAACGCAAAACGGAAATGCTTTATTTTTCTTTATGATCTAAAAACTAAATTAGGCATTAAAATCAATCATGCGTATATAATCCCACACCCTAATAGATCCCTTTGATAACGACTCGCTATCACTTTATGACTTCGATAATCCGATCAACCAAGCCAAGCAAGAAGGTGAGGAGGATTGTGAGCTCCTAAAGAGATAGCAAGAATGTTAGAACAAGAGGAAAAGGTCATCCAGCCGACTGGAGGAGATTGAGAAAGTGAATGGGCAATCCTCGATGATCGAGGTGTTAAATCAGTACGCTTTTGGAGGCAAAAGGAAATGATTGATTGAACTACTCCAAGAGTATTCGATATCTTCACCGGTCTTATGAAGACATGCCCGGTTGGATACCGACATTGTGGTGCACAAGTTGCCTTTGAAAGAGGAGTGTCCTCTCGTCAAGCGTAAACTTCAAGAACTCATCCCGAGATGTCTAAGAAGATCGAAGAGGTCGTAAATAGCTTGATGCGTGCTTTCAAGGTCATTTCATCCCATGGTTGCCAACATTTTTCCTATGCCCAAGAAGGACGGAAAGGTTAGAATGTGTGATTACGTGGATCCGAGTAGAGCCACCCTAAAGACGACTTTCCGCTCCCCATATCGACATATTGGTGGACAATACGCCATGCAAGGTGTTTTCGTTCATGGATGGCTTTTCCATAAATCGATCAAGATGGCACCGGAAGACATGGCTAAAACAACTTTCATCACCCCATGGGAACATTCTATTACAAGGTGATGCCTTTTTGATTAAAGAACCGGGCAACTTACACAACAAGGTAATGGTAACTCTTTTTCATGATATGATCCACAAAGAGATTGAAGTATATGTCACCGATATGATCGCAAAATCTCGTGATCTAAGAAGAGCACCCGGCACCCACTGTGTCGCTTGATCGATTGAGGAAATTCAGATCGAGGTCGAATCCGAACAAATGTACATTCGGGCAGACGATCCGGCAAGTCGCTAGGCTTTGTTGTAAGCGAAAGAGGCATCGAGGTGACCTCCGCTAAAGTAAAAGAAATTCAAGAAATGCTTGAACCAAGAACCTAAAAGAGGTCAAGGCTTTCTAGGAGGTTAAACTACATCTCTAGATTCATCTCTCACATGATCGCCACGAACCTATCTTCAAGTTAAAAGGATCGATGGTCGTGGAATGACGATTGTCAAGTCGCATTCGACAAGATAAAAGAGTATTTGCAGGAACCCTCCGATTCTCATGCCTCCCATGGAGGGTAGGTCGTTAATCATGTATTTGATAAAGGCTTGAAAGCTCGATGGGTACGTGGTTGTGCCACGACGTGTCCGTCGAAAAGAGCATGCAATATACTACCTAAGCAAAAGTTTACCGACTGAAACAAAATACTCACCGCTCGAGAAAACTTGTTGTGCTTTAGCGCACGCTTCGCCGAGGCAAGATATGTTGACCCACACAACCTTGTTGATATCCGTGATGGATCCGACTGTAAATCTGTAGTTCAAGACGACAAAGTCAAACGCCAGTGGAAAATGATTTTAATAGAGCACTACATCCAATATACTACGTAAGGCTATCAAGAGTGTGTTAAGGTACAATGTTGCCCACTGTACCAAAGGGATCATTATCACCATGAGGTTTGAATTTCCGATGAGGATATAATGTACATTCGGATCAGAACATCCTGTGTCCGACGAGGGACCCACCCAGATCCAAATGGTCTTTGGTCTTTGATGGAGCCCAACGCATTAGGCAATGGTGTTGGTGCAAGAATCACTACTCCGGACGGTCATCATATCCCGCTCACACCAAATCGCTTTGATTGCACCAATAACATGGCCGAGTACGAGGCTTGTATCTTTGGTATCGAGGCGGCGATTGATTTGCTAATTGCATCCGAAAGTGTATGGAGACTCGACCGTGATTTTTAGATTAATCTGAGATGGGAGACTCGCCACCCAACCGATCCCTATAGAGAGCATGTGATGAAGTTGATTCCTTACTTCAAGGAAATCACTTTCGACCATATCTCACGGAAGAGAACAACCTGGTCGATGCTTTGGCCACCCAGCATCCATGTTTAAAGTCAAATGGGCTAATGAAGCGCCTTCGATAACTATCCGAGATTGATGAGCCAGCCTTTTGTTTTGAGATCAAGTAGAGGGATGGCAATCCTGGTTTTACGATGTCAAGCGGTATCTCGAGACTCAAGAGTATCCAGAGGAAGCCTCCGTGATGTATAACAAGTTCTTAAGAAGATTCGGCCAAGTTTTTCCTCAACAACGGTGTTATAACCAGACATCACGATGGGTTGTTGCTCGATGTGGGTAAAGATGAAGTCAGCAAATATCATCAAGAGATGACAAGGGCTCATTCGAACTCATTCCGCTGAGCACACGATGGCTAAAAAGATCTTATGAACCGGGTATTATTGGTCAACCATGGAGGTCGATTGCTTTAATCATGTCCGAGTTTGTTACAAATGCCAAGTATATGTTGATAAGGTGCACGTGCCACCGCCGCTTTGAATGTTTTAAACCTCCTTGGCCATTTGCTATGTGGGGCATTGATATGATCGGAAGATTGAACCCATTCAACTGACATCATTTCATTCGCTGCTATAGACTACTTTACTAAGTGGGTCAAGCAAGATCCATGCGCCACCAAATGTGTGGTTTCTCGCTTTATCACAATATCATCTCGGCCGTTACTGGATTCTCGACAAGATTATCACGATAATGGGTCAAATCTTAACAACAAGATGATGAAGGAGCCAGGAATCTTTCAAGATCACATCACAATTGCCTCCCCTACCGCCTCGAAGATGAACGGAGTCAAGTTTACCTAATAAGAACATTAAGAAGATTGTGCGTAAATGGTAGTAACCTATCTGGATTGGTAGATGTCTGCTTCGCTTGCATGGTGAGGACTCACCATTCGTATTTCAACAGGGCAACTCCGCTTTCTTGTTTATGGCATGGAAGTTGTGTTCCAATCAAGTTCGGATCCCTTCAAGAATCATGAAAGATGCCGAGCTTGATGAAGATGAATGGGCAGAATCGCTTAGACCCGCCTATGCCTCATGATGAGAAATGGTTTGTCGTCGGTATGGATGATTTACCAATGAGGATGAAGAGGGCATTTGACAAAAGAGTGCGACCGCAGTTATCAACCGGTGATCTTATGCTAAAAGGATAATCCTTCCCCAAGGAGACCACGGGCAAGTGAACACCAAACCACGTAAGGGTCATTATTGTAAAGAAAGTCTTTTTCGGTGGCGCCACGATGCTCCAGAGCGATGGACTGAGAAGACTTCCCACCACCGTGAATGAGGATGTAGTCAAGAGATACTATGCATAGACATGCTTAGCAGACACGGCCGACTCCGGGCAACATCTTCCAGCTACTCAAAGGCGTTGATCAAGCCAATCACCTTTTCTGGAAAAGTAAGTGATGAGATAGTGAGTTATAAGACCGAGAAGGTAGTTGAAACCCAATGAGGATTCATTGTCACATTGCCGCGCTTTTAGTTTTCCTCTTATTTTACTTTTGCAATTGCCTCATTTCGTGAATTGCCTCCTATTGTATTGCCTATTTACGTGCCCACGCTCAATCAATAAATGAGTTTTTGTGTCAATTAATTTCGCATTTAATGATTTGTGCAAAAGACGCTCAAAGTTTTATGGTAAAATTTTGCATATAAACATTATTGGTTTTACCGTGTCACACCCCAAAATTTGCCCTCATGTTTCTCAAGACATTCCATGTATCCATGCTCAAGGATTCCTCAAGAATCGATCGACAAACCCCACCTGACAATCAACCCAAACTAGGGTTGGCATTTCGTGATCCGTATGGACTTCTAACACCTCCAATGGTTTTCATGCTCCTCATATGCTTCAAAGATTCTCCATGTCAAGTTTCAAGCTTCACAAATGAAGTTTCAAACAATTGCTCGATGGTTGAAAATCAATCAGATTAACAAAAGTCAATCTGTGGTCAACATACACCAAAACTTCTAATTTTTGGTCAACATCCTCATTTTGAAGTTACATTCATCATTTGATCAAGGGTTGATCATGATTCATCAAGAAAACTCAAGATTTGCTCAAAAGTCAACCAACTTTGACCGATCATAACTTCTTCATATTTTCTCGTAAATTTTTCCACCACCCTCTTGTTTTGAAGGAAATTCAATTTCTATAACTTCATGTCTCACAAGAATGTCCAAAAATGCTTCATTTGAGAGGTATGGCTCAAAACATTGCAGGTCCTTTTCAAAGTCAACAAAAGTCAACTTTTGTTTCGAGGATATATTGAGCATGTAACTCCAATTGAGATGAAACTAAAGACATTGTTTAGAGGACTCTTAGAGCTTTCAAAAGTCTAAGAACTCTCAAAACATGGAAAATTGAGCACGTTACACCATTCACAAGTTGGGGAATTTGGAAGAATGCACAAAGAGAGATGCTTCTAAAATCAAATTGTTTGCAAACGGGCTTACCTTTTCTTCATCCAAACTTGTTCCTTACACAATTAGGAATATCCAAGCCCAATGCCATGCTTTTTATTTTATTTTTCTATTTAATTTGAATTTATTCATTTAAATACAAATTAAATTCAAAAATAAAGTATAAAATCAAAATTAATTGCATTGATTTTTATTCCTTCCTTGAGATCCAAGAAACTCACAAAGGCCAAAGAATTTCGAAATTTGATCAATATGGCAAGATTGGATTGAAAATTAATCAATTTTGAAAATTTGATTTTGTACAAAAATCAAATTTGATTTGCATTGAAAGTTGATTGATTCTTTCCCAAAACCACTTCAAATCCTTCTACTATAAATACATGATGCATACCACACCGATTGTATGTAAATTCGCTCAAGAACCCTAAAAAATTTCAAAGAAACTTGTGAAAAAGCAATTTCGTTCTGTTTGCAGCAGGCCAATTCAAGGAGTTCGAGGATTGAATAAGCATCCTCAAGTCCCTGTGAAGCTATTCCAATCATCCCCACGCATTGAATCCGAATCGCCCCAACCAACTCACGCTTTGTGTCAACATAACTTGAAATCGAATCCATAATAAACCATGTTTAATGTGTTTTGATTGCATATTTGTGTTGCATGGTGTTTCTAAGCTTCCCGCATAGTTTGATTTAAGTTTTAGGGCAAGAATCACGAGACGCCATGGTTAGGTTCCTCGGCCGCTTTAGGGTTTCTCAAAATAGGACAAATGGACAAAAGAATACCGCCATCATGTTTAGAATGATGAACCCAATCGAACCATGCCTTGAATTTTGAATTATATTGCTTGTGCTAGATTTTAGAATTTAGGTCATAGCGTCAAGAAAGACCGAATAACTTTCAAAAATTCAAATGAGGAAGATGAAGCTCGCTGCTCGGTCGTCAAAATCAAACTCTTTAAAACGCCTTCGCTTACATGACACGGGCACACCGGTAGTGGTTAAGGCGCCTCATCTGCTCCTGTGATGTTTCAAAGGTCCCAGCTCGAATCTCCTGTGACCTGCTTACATCCTTTTACAAACTTGCATTTTTTCAATTATTTTCTATTTTCTTTGATTTAATATTTCCATGCATTTTAATTTCTTTTCATATTTTACTGCATTAAAAATCATCAAAATTATTTTCTTTTTAGTATTTTCATAAAATGTTTATTTAATTTATAAAATTAAAAATATAATTTTCATGCATATTTATTTTTATTCATAATTTAGCATTTAATTCAATTTTAATTAGTTTTAATTATTAAATTGCATCCAAAAATCCCAAAAAATTATTTTAGCATATTTATGTTATTTAGCATGTCATATTTTTCTATTCAAAATTTGCATTTTTACTAACATTTTCCTCTTATTCGATCATCTCGTATTTTCCTGTTTGCTCCTTTCATGTGTTATTCCGATTCGCACGATTTTTCTTATCGCTTTATTTTTCCAATTATGTAATTGCTCATGGATGTAATAGTTTTAATTAGGCTTTTTATTTTCCGTGATTTCAATTATGTATCCGCCCCTAAAGCCATGTAATAACAGAGACATTTACCTTTCCGCATCTTTACATTCCGCATTTTAATTTCCGCACCTATAAACTGTTAGTAATTAGGCGTGTATGGCAAGATAAAATTGAACTTAGCCCACTAATTTCCAAGATAAAATATCTGAAATCAACACACTTTTCACACATGCACCCTTAGGGTAACTCTCTCGCCTTTTAATTTAAATGGTCATGTCCTCTAACGTAGAGGTTCTAGCACCGCTGTTTTCAAAACAAATCATCATAGTCCTTCGATACAAAGATCATAGACCCACGATGTCGCCCGAATACATGATCTGACCTCGATTGTCGCCACGAAAATGATGATAGTCCCTTCAATGTGCTAGGATACTTCCTACAAGTTGCCTTCTATGACCATCCGATGTCCCTTCGAATGTCCCGCTTACATCCAACGAATGGAGCTACCTACTAACTAATAGTATGGATTATTCTAAAGGAACGAAAATACGAAAACGACCAATTCTCGGAGGTAATAAGACTTTTAGTTGCTTGCTCAAATCAAATACTTTTCACACCTTACACACTTTATCAAAGTTCAAACTCTTTTCAAAACGAAACATTTCTAACACTTTGTATACATTCCTACATGAATCATTACAAAGTCAAAGCGAAATGCCTTTTCAAAACATTTTTCAAACACACGTAGCACCAAGTTTTTAAAGATGATCTAAGAGCAACTAAGAGCCCGAGATAACTACGGATGGAAAGGGTGCTACCTTCCTTTTCATAACCTTCTCCTTACTCGTAATCTAACGAAGGTCTTTTTCTGCATTTTTTACCTTCCTTAATTGATAAAATAAAAGTCGGTGGCGACTCTTGCACCACATTTGCGATACAAAACACAAAAAAGCGGTCACCAGACATGTAATCGGCGACTACTGGGACACACCCTAAAGAGAGAATGCCTTAAGGATTTATAGATCACCTTATCGCTTTCTCGCTTTGACTTGTATGCTTTATCTTGGGGCTTGGGTATTATATTTGTGAGGGATCCTACACCGGATCCTTCCTTTTAGGTAAGTGGCATTAGATCATTGCGACCGCTAGACGAGCAACTAAACGGTCAACATGATGGCTATGTTAGCGACACTTTGGTTGTCCCGATGCTCCTCATTTCCAAGTCGAGGATAGTATTTGGCTTCGCAGTCACTGCGCTAACTAAACTTTGTAGAACCTTAATTGACCCATCTTGGCCATTGGGAAGAAAGTGAGATGGCTGGCTTTAGAGACCGAGGTTGGTTGATACTGATGCCACGCCTATTGAGATCGACTTTGGGACATTTTCGTCGACCACTTGGTAGTCGATTGAAATAAGCGCCACGAGAAAGATCAATGATATGAGATTCCTAGAACCCTGCTACATTATTATAGGACAGATGAACCAACTCAAACTTTGGTGGGTAAATCACCTAGACCTCATGCAGCCTTTAAACCTAGGCTCATTGGTGAATTTGTGCTAAACATGACATCATGACATCATTTGCATTGCATATCATTTCTAACTATTTCAAGGACCTAGGGATTTATCTTGCCTGTTTTGTAGGGATTATGGCTTCTAGAAAGACTATCCGAATCAACTTCATGGGTATACCTTCTCACCAAAGAATTGGTTTTAAATTCCCGATCATGCTCGGCTCATCAAGACATGGTTATCTACTTGATTTGTTATCTCCGGCTTGAAGAAGATATGATGCATGTCCTATTCCAGCTTCGATCCAAACACCATTGCTTTACATTCCAGATTATTAGTTAGTTCCTACTTGAAGAGTTCTCTAAGCTACTTGGGATACCTATTCTAGACCAAATGCCATTCACCGTTTGGAAAAGGTCTTCGTAATAAGACATTGCATCCGCCTTACATCTTAAGCGCCGCATATTGAAGCCAATTGGGAAACTAGGTGGAGTTAAGGGTTTACTTTCTAAGTTCCCATTAAGAAAGCTCGAGAATTCTCAAAGTTATGAGTTTCATGCATTTGAAAACATTGGCCTTTTAATTTATGGTTTGGTTCTATTCCCTAATTCGGATCAATTCATAGATGTCAACGCCATCAAGTTGTTCCTTACCGCAATCCAAGGCCTACTTTACTTGGAGACATCCTACATTTCTCCACACTGCACTACTAAGAGACAAGCACCTCATGTGTTGTATACCGTTACTTTCAGGTGGTTTATTTCGACGCCCTCCATCCGCTTTGAAGAACGAGCAAAGGATGAAGTGGTCTCAAAGACTAATGTCACTCTCTCATTCGCAGATATCCGCTGGAGTCTTTTTCTCAAAAGGACTTTACCTTCATTGAGCTGTGGAGATTTCTAATGTACCACCCTTGGCATAAGAGGAGGTATCACTTACAACCCTCTCTAGCTCATGGCCGCTTGGTTTTGCTCAAGAGATGGTCCGCATGATATCCAAGATTGTGTTGGAACACGATATCACGATTCCGACAGGTTTATGACAGGGACATTGGTAGATCGATACCAAGACTTTATACCCAACCAACCCAAAAATGAGCTCGAGCTCAAAACCTCATGATGCCATTCACTGCTTACCAAGAATTATGGAACTTGTTGCTATAGGTGACGTACTCTATAATCGCTCTCCATCCCGACATGCCTACCTTTTGAAGACTGAAGAGATCCCGGATTCAACTAAAAGAAGAAAGGGATACTTTGAAGCTCGCAGTTATGCAAGTGAGAAGAAAGTGCTAGAGTTGACCAAGCTACTCACGAAGAGCGCAACATCAACGCCACCTCGGCACCAAGAGGAAGCGCTGAGACTTAGAAGTTTATATTATTTTTCTTTATTGTTTTGAACTATCTTGTACTTAAAAAAGAAAAAGAATAAAAAGAGAACTAATATTTGTTTGTTCATTGCTTGTTTAACAAATTTAAACCTTTAGAGTCCTTGAAAACATTGCATTGCATTCGGATAAACATCGTGATAGATAGCATAACATTGCATCATTGTGTACATTGAGATTGGTTTTCTCCTCTTCTATTTATTTTAGCAAAAATGGCTCTCGAACAATCACCAAAGATCTCCGTGTTCGTAATGCCGGCCAGCAGATGTTCACTAGCTTGGTCCAAGGCCAAGAAGATCCGCTTTCATCAACAAGAAGGTTAAGGTTGGTCTCTCAATACGAAGGTACAAAGGTGGTCCTAAAGTGGTCACCGGATTGAGCTCAAGAGAAGGTCAGAATGAAGGGAGTACCAAGGGTGATGGCGGGCACCAAAGATGAGCCCGGAAAGAGAGAGACGATCAATACGACATAGCTAATACTCATGAAGATGACAAGTACAAGCAAATCAAGACCGTCTCAATGCCGTGGAAAATCAAGATGTCCGGGCTGAACTTTGATGATCCGAGTCTTGTTCCCCGTGTTGTGATTCCTCCCAAGTTCAAAGTTCCTACTTTGCCAAGTATGATGGCATTCTTGTCCGTCGTGATTTGAAGTCCTATGTTCAAGATCAATCCCCACACCGATGATGTAAAGTCAGGATGCATTATTTTCAAGAGAGTTTGTCCTAACTCAATTGGAGTGGTATTATCACCAGAGAATGACCGTATCCGCATTTCTTGGAGTGATTTGGCCGATGCTTTCATAGACAATATGAAAGTACAATGTCAATTGAAACCCACCCGCATGCAACTACTGCAGCATGTCTATGGGTCGTGACGAGAAGTTCAAAGAGTATGCCTTTAAATGAGAGATCTAGCAGCAGTTCAACCACCGTCCAATAGGAGTTGGTTGATATGTTCACGGGGACACCGACAGCCCATTCTTCAATCATCTCGATTGAAACTCTTCACCGGATTCACCGAGCCGATATTGACAAAGCGAGCACATGAAGCCGTATCAAGAGTGGAAGATTCGTGACAGAGTCATCATCAAATGCCAAGAGATCTTTTGGTGGTAAGAAAGAACCATGGTCGAAAAGCCGAGCCAGACCGACCGCTACTAACTGCGGGGCCAGGATTCTAATCCTACATCACCAACCTCGCCGAGACAACGCAGAGCCGTAACGCCACCAAGACAGCTTCACAAAGATCAACATGTTGTCGCAAGCCTTGCAACACATGTTGAAAGCACGATTACCTCGAGAGGATCCTCCTCGTATGTCAAACTTCCTCTCCGAGATACAATCCTAACGCTAAGTGTGCTTACCAATCCAATAGCCCGTGACATAACACCGATGATTGTTGGGCTCAAGAACAAGATTCAAGATATGATTGAAGCTAAGCTGATTGAGTTTGATCCTCCTTGAGACCGAATGTGATCAACGCTCATGCCTAACCATGACAAGAGTTCTAATGTCGTTGGTGACGATATTTGTTTTCAACATAGATGACTGACCATTCCTCCGATGATCAGAAGAAGAATTTGCCGCAGTGTGTCAATCCAGATGCCCGTGAGAATTGTCGCTAAGTGCCCATCCGCACTCGATGGTTGTGCCTGGTCGAGAAGACGGTTCAAAGGTAATGGATAAACCGTGAGATACTATTTCGAAACCAACTGCGCGTAAGTGTGTGAAGACATGTCCAAGTTGAAGATCGACAATGCAAATGAAACCGCACTCATCCGTGGGATACCTTGGGGCAGCCAAGTGGAAAGTATGACTACATGGTAAGTTATGTCCCCTAGAGCTACAAGATTCCTATTGAAGATGTTAAAGGGACCGGATGGGGTGACGACTTCCTGAAGACTATGTCATGTTAACCATAAGGATTTCCTTCGCCGATCCTGTGCCAGAGTGGCACCTCTCATTATCACTTCTCCGAGACCAGCTCCATATTCCTCCGACAAGGCCATTCCTTGGAATTATGGAGTCGATGTTTACTATCATGGCGCCAAGCAAGACCCTACGACCATTGAAGATCTTACAATGAAGCTTCTCCATTCGACGCTGACAATATCAACGTGATCAAGCAAGGTGACCGTAACAGAAGGGTATTCTCTCCAAAAATCTCCTCCAAAAGACACCACGACTCCACTGTGCATTCCAAATACTCAACCAATATCCTCAAATGAGGGAAAGAACCAAGAATCACCCTCGCTTCACCTGTAAGTACCAAAGGAAGTTATCAAGCCACCTCCAAACAAGAAATGGAGGAAATTTCAAGATTATCAAGAAAAGTGACTACAATGTTGTGGAACAATGGGATGACTCGTCCAAGATTTCCATGCTTGCATTGCTTTGCGGTTCGAGGCTCATGCTAACGCCTTTGTGAAGTTTCAAGAATGATCATGTGCCGCAAGACACTACCACCCACCGCTTGAAGTTTGTATTGCTAGCTCGCTGCCAACAACGGCCTAGGCTTCTCCGATGCGGATTTGACTCGCCGAAAGAAACACAACAAAGCCTTGCACATCTCTGGAATGCAAGGGTCACATTATCTCATATTTGGTGGATACTAGTTCGCTCAACATCCCACCAAGATCGCTTTGATCGCCTTGATGTCGAAGGGTTGGTTCCGAGACCCAAAGACATCATCGCGAGCTTTTGATGGTTCTAAGCGAAAGGTTGAGAGCTCATCACTGCATCAAAGTCGGATCCCAAACTTTTGACTCTACATTCTTTTGTCATGGACATCCGTCTACTCATTTCTTCTCTTGGACGCTCTTGATACATGAAGGTGCGCATACCTCTACCTTACATCGGTTGAAGTACCCAAGAAAGGGAAGGTTGTTACAAGATGTGGTGAAGAAGAATATGGTCACCATCTACTGCTCCGATACCCTCGGTGGAAGGTGAATTCTTTGAGACTCCCCTGCTGCTTTCAAACAATCCCCGTAGTCATGCCTGACTCTCCCACACTCCCGGTTACACAAGCTCCTCCTAGGATCACCGAAAGATGCTCAAGTCGCAATAAGAGGTGGAAGTACTATTTGGGGACAGCTCCTGATCTTCCTTTCAAATTTGACAAGACGGGTTTAGGCTTCACCATCAAAGGTCAAGATGATACGCCATGAATGCCGCCAACTTCCTTTCCGCAGACGCCGAGTGGAATCCATGCTATGAAGACATTTACAACGACTTTGACATCAAGAATGGATCTTTCCAACTCCGACAATGGACTCAAGAATTGAAGATCAAGACGCTATACCAATCTCCTTTAGACAGAGTAATTGCTCTTGTTTTGTTCTTTCGATTTTCTATGTTTTGAACAATAAACTCTAAAGCCTAGTGCTTACCCGGCATCATGGCTCGTCATGTTATTATCCGCTTGCATATTTTCATTCAATAAATTTGTTGGACTTTTGCATTCAATTTGTTTTTCTTTCTTTACTTTATCACCCCTTCAAAAGCTATGTGTTCTTACACACACCCACGGATACATCGCAGAATCACTCCGAATCTCGCTAATAATGCCTATGCTAAGGCTAAATATGACTCGATAATCCGATCTACCAAGCCAAGATGAAAGTGAGGAAGATTGTGAAGTGCCGTGAGAACTTGTCGATTGCTACCAAGAAGATCGAGTTATGTCCACACGAAGAAAGCAAGTTGAGGTTGTAAATTGGGCATCGACGAAGATGTAAAGAGATCAAGATAGAGCGGTCTTGAGAACAAAGGTTAAAGAAAGGTTGGTTCAGATGCTACGAGACTATATTGAGGTTTTTGCTTGGTCCTACGAAGACATGCTGTTTAGACATTGATATTGTGGTGCACCGAAGCATCGAAAAGAAGGTTTTCTCCTGAAGAAGGTCTGGCTGCATGCGTCCCGAGATGTCGAGAGAAATCAAAGTCAAGTTATGGCAATTCAATGCGGTTTTTAGTCATTACTTTATCCGCATATTGCAATGGTACCCGTTCTAAGAAGGATGGCAAGGTACGAATGTGTGTGGATTATAGATCTCGAACAAAGCAAGTCCGAAAGACGATTTTCCACTTCCTCATATTGATGTTTCGTTGACAACACCGTCAAAGATAAGAAAGTTTTCCTTCATGGATGGTTTCTCCTGCTATAATCGATCAAAATGGCTCTCAAGACATGGAGAAGACTACTTTTGTTACAGTGGGGCACTTTCGCTACAAGGTTATGCTGCTCGAATCGAAGAACGCAGCGCCACTTATCGTCTATGGTGACATTATTTCATGACATGATTCATCACGAGATAGAGGTCTACGCCGACATGATAGCTCGATCACAGCATCAAGAAGAACATCTTGATCATTTGCGTAAACTATTTGATAGGTCAAGAAGTACAACCGAGACTTAATCCTAACAAGTGCACTGAGTCGATCCGAAACCCTAGGGTTTGTTGTCGGGAAAAGGTATTGAAGTCTGATCCCAAGGTTAAAGCCAAGAAATGCCACCCCGCACAGGAAGTCGTAGGTTTCTTGGGCCGATTGAACTACATTGCCGTATCTATGCACTAATCGCTACTTGGAGCCAATCTTCAAGTTACTAAAAAGATCAAGTAGGGAATGGAAATCGACGATTGCCAGTCGCTTTGACAAAATCAAGGAGTACCCATGTAATCCTCCTATCCCGATGCCGCCTACCAAAGGAAGACCTCTTATCATGTACTTGATGTTGTTAGAGAACTCAATTGTGTGTTGGGCAACATGACGAGTCCGGGTCGAAGAGCATGCAATATACTACCTTAGCAAAAGTTTACCGATCGTGAAACAAGATACTCACAAATGAAAACTTGCAACGCTGGCTTAGTCGTCACGACTAAGACAAGATATGTTGACTCACACTACCTTGTCGATTTCCAAGATGGATCCGATAAAATACATTTGAGAAACCACTTTCTCCGAAGAATAGCAAGATGGCAAATGATCTTGACCGAATATGACATCCAAGACACTTCTCGTATACATCAAAGGAAGTGTAGTAGCCGATCATTTGGCCTATCAAGTCAGTAGATGACTACCGCCTATGCGTCGAATTTCCGAATGAAGATGTTTTGCTAGTTATCGATTATAAGAACTGTGCCCGCATTTAAGGACCTCAACAAGGATCCCGATGGACCATGGTTTTGATGGAGCCTCAACGCACTTGGCAATGGCATTGGCGCCATCATTACATCCCCACAAAGTGACATACGCCTTTCACCGTGATTATGTTTCAGCCGCACTAACAACATGGCCGATACGGCGCGCATCATGGGTATCAAAGTCGCTATTGACTTAAGAATCAAGTTCTTGCAAGTATATGGAGACTCCGCTTAGTGATCGTCCGACATATGAGTGGATACGAAGCATCCGAATCTCATTCCATCGAGAGCATGTTCTCGAGTTTCGATCCCCTATTTCAAGAGATTACTTTCAATCACATTCCACGAGAAGAGAATCGCTAGCGCACGCATTGGCTACTATGTCGCCTATGTTTAAGGTCGATGGGACAACGAGGCTCCCGCATCATCATTGAAAGGTTTGACTAACCAACGATTGCGAGCTTGACACGTAAGAGAAACCTTGGTACTACTACGTGGAAGAGGTATCTTGAGACTCGTGAATATCCGCAGGGGCATCTCACAATGATAAGAAATTCATGAGAAGTTTGCATCCAAATTCTTCCTCAAAGAACAAGATTGTACAAGCACAATCATGATTAGGTTTACTACCCTGTAGACCGAGAACAAATGAACGTATCATGAAGAAGAGTTACACGGCGCAGATTCGTACCCACCTAAAGTGGTCACACGATGGCTAAGAAGATTCGAACAGTTACTATTGGTCCACCATGGAAGTCGATTGTCACCGCTTACCGATCTTGCTTTCACAAATGTCGATTTACGCAGATAAAGTACATGCACTGCATCAATGTTCTAGCTCTGGCCTTTGCAATGTGGGGCATTGATATGATGGAGAAATCAAGCCCACGCCTTCAACGGACATCGCTTCATCCTTGTGGCAATTGACTATTTCACCAAGTGGGTAAGCCTCGCTCGCAGATCATACCAAGAATGTCGCTCGATTCATCAAACACAATCTTATCTCGTCGATATGGCACTTCGAAAGGATTATCACGTATAACGGCTCTAATCTCAACAACAAGATGATCACCGAACTCTCGACGCAGCTCAAGATCAAGCATCACAACTCTTCTCCTTATCGGCCTAAGATGAATGGCGCTGTGGAAGCCGCCAACAAGAACATTAAGAAGATTATACAAGATGACAAAGGACTTACAAGGATTGGCATGAGATGTTACCATTTGCTCTTCATGGTTATCGCACTACAAAGATAACATCACAGGGCAACTCCTTCTCTCTGGTAATGGTACGGAAACCATACCCATCGAGGTACAAATACCTCAACCGTAGTCCTCCAGACGCGAGTTAGGCGAAGACGATCGATCCGCATCGCCGACTGCATTAACTTGATTGATGAGAAACGACTAGCATCCATCCGCCATGGATGATTTATCAAGCGAATGATCGAGCATTTAACAAGAAGGTCAAGCACCGAGTTTACCAAGCCGGGATCTAGTAGTCAAGCGCATCATTCTTCCACAAGGTGATCCTGTGGGCAAATGGACTCTA
This sequence comes from Vicia sativa, assembly GCA_021764765.1. Taxonomy (NCBI): domain Eukaryota; kingdom Viridiplantae; phylum Streptophyta; class Magnoliopsida; order Fabales; family Fabaceae; genus Vicia; species Vicia sativa. The sequence goes on from CM038796.1 coordinate 206,062,872, forward strand.
CATACGAGGGACCGCTCAGAGTCAAGACAGATTTTCAAAGGAGCTATGATACTTAGCACCATGGATGGTGAAGACTTCCCACAACCGTGAACACAAACATAGTCAAAAATACTACGATAAAGAGGCCCGCTAGGTCGATCGACCTAGGCAAAATAAGGGCATCTCAAGCAACCAAAAGGTTCGCAAAAGTTAAGGATATATACAAAACATGTACACCCGGCAAGTCGAAAACCCGAAAAGGCTTGGGCAAAAGGGTATCCCGTAGATCAAAACCCGAAAGGGCGGTCTAGGCAAAAGTTAGGATTTAAGCGCATTTACTATGTCTCTTCCGATCACCTACTTCCAGATACTATCAGATTCAAAGATTCAAATGGCGAAGATCAATTCACTCACTTTCATCGACAACAAGAGATGAATATATGAGTACTAGCATAGTGGAACTTAACGAGATTGTTTCCGTGACAGCCTTTACCTTTCTTGTATAAACTACTTGGCCATACGCCACCATTTCAAATCAATACAAGTTTCCTTCTCTTTAATTTTTGTTTGTTGTTGTTTGCATAAAGTCCAACGCCTCCGCTTTGAATGATTATATGCATCCGACAAGAACCTCGTCCGCAAACATGCTAAAAGTGAACATGTAATTACTAACAGCTCCTGTGAATCGAGATGACGACGAAAGTCACAAAAGCATTCCCCCAGTAACACAATCTCCACAGAGGTGTCACCACCACAAACCTCCTCCGGAGTACGTGCGCCACCACGAGCATAATTCCACTCAACTAAAATCATGTTACATCGCCCAAGCAGAACACTTCATCCCCAACCGAGACATCTATCTCCGAAATATCTCTCAAGAATTCCCTTTTCTCCAAAGAAAAGTATCCGACTTGGAACTTGGTCGATAGCGCACCGGAGGAAACCTACACCCCTTATACCAACCGAGATTACAACGGCCATCCTTCCTCTAACCTCCGCCTCAAAGAGCTATCAAACGCCTCCCGACAAGATTTCTAAAATCCCCGAAAGTGCCTCCTAAATTATCCCCACAGGTCTACGAACAAGATCTTGGCACGCTCCTCGATCTCTACCATCCACGCTAGCTGTTCGGACCCAAGACGTGGTCGATAGTGCACGGAGGAATCCAAAATTATCATCCTTCTCCTTCCCTGCTGTGGTTCCCACTTCATTATCAAGCGTAACATCCGCATCTTCCTCAAGATGGATATGTTTTGAAATACCACAGCATCCATCACGATACATTATTCATAAATGTCATAATTCTTGCATATGTCATTCACACATCGCCATGCATCATACTTTGCATAAGACTAACAATATTCTATCAAAGCTTCTTGTTTTCCAAAGCAGAAAGTCAATTCGACGCAGACAGTCCAGATCAATACCCGGCCACTTGAAACCTTATCCTGACGACCCCTGTCCGGCTGTATCCGTGATTAATACCGAAGCAGACGAAACCTTATCCGAACGATCACAAGTTATCCTCCGATAACAAAGTGGATCAACACCGATGCGCACAGGAAATATCCACATTTTGTCAACTATCTCCCTGCAGCAACAGACGAAGAACTATTCCGACCCTCTATCAACAACAACTACGAGAGTCTCATGTACACCTGCCTTGGATGGCATCTAAGCCCATCTCACTACTTTAACATTTCTCGTTTTTAGAATGATATTTGGTTAAAACCAATACGAACCAATAACTTCATTCAAAGATGAGCACGAAGTCTAACGATTTGACTCTCTCCTGGATGGCATCTTAAGCCCATCTCCTCTCGTAGCATCAACTGAGCTCTGGGCTGCACGGGCCACCCCCAAGATCGATCTTCCAGATGGCATCTAAGCCCATCTCGACGCCTCCTCTATCTACACAACACAACTTGAACTAGCGACGACTCACCCTGAAGTCTCCACCTCCAAATGGCAATCTGAAGCCCATTCTCCGCATCGTCACCACTGAGTGCAAATTTGTGTATTTAGTGTTCAATCATCTTCACCTCTGTGTCACGAAGGCAAGCATGCCAATCTAACCCTTCCAAGACAAGAAGATTGAACAAAAGTGTTTGCCATACCCCAAAATTTGCCCTCATGTTTCTCAAGACATTCCATGTATCCATGCTCAAGGATTCTCAAGAATTGATCGCACAACTCCCACCTGATAATCAACCCAAACTAAGGTTTGGCATTTCTCGTGCATGGACTTTCTAACACTCCAATGGTTTTCATGCTTCCTCATATGCTTCAAAGATTCTCCATGTCAATTTTCAAGCTTCACAAATCAAGTTTCCTCAAAATGTTTCGATGTTCGAAAATCAACAGATTGTCAAAAAGTCAATCAGGTCAACATATCAAAACTTCTAATTTTTGTCAACATCCTCATTTTTGAAGTTACATTCATCATTTGATCAAGGGTTGATCATGATTCATCAAGAAAACTCAAGATTTGCTCAATAGTCAACTTTCTAAATTAGGTTTCTAGGTGAAAAGTCAACTCCTAACTTTAATCGATCATAACTTCTTCATACTTTCTTAGAAAATTTTCCACCAGCTCTGTTTTGAAGGAAATTCAATTCTCACAACTTCATGTCTCACAAGAATGTCCAAAAATGCTTCATTTGAGAGGTATGGCTCAAAACATTGTGTGTCCTTTTCAAAGTCAACAAAAAGTCAACTTTTGTTTTGAGGATATATTGAGCATGGTAACCCAATTGAGATGAAACCAAAGACATTGTTTAGAGGACTTAGAGCTTTCAAAAGTCCAAGAACTCTCAAAAACATGGAAAATTGAGAAAGTTACACCATTCACAAGTTGGGAATTTTTTGAAGAATTCACAAAGAGAGATGTTTAAAAATCAAATTTTGCAAAACGGCTTACCTTTTCTTCATCCAAACTTGTTCCTTACACAATTAGGAATATCCAAGCCCAATGCCATATTTTATTTTATTTTTCTATTTAATTTGAATTTATTTATTTAAATACAATTAAATTAAAATAAAGATAAAATCAAATTAATTGCAAAATGATTTTTATTCCTTCCTCGAGATCCAAGAAACTCACAGCCAAAGAATTTCAAATTTGATCAATATGGCAAGATTGGATTGAAAATTAATCAATTTTTGAAAATTTGATTTTGTACAAAAATCAAATTTGATTTGCATTGAAAGTTGATTGATTCTTTCCCAAAACCACTTCAAATCCTTCTAATATACATGATGCATACCACACTAATTAGTATGAAATTCGCTCAAGAACCCTAAAAAATTTCAAAGAAACTTGTGAAAAGCAATTTCACTGGTTTGCAGGCCAATTCAAGGAGTTCTCGAGGATCATAAGCATCCTCAAGGTCCCAGAAGCTATTCCAATCATCCCCACGCACGAACATCCGTCTCAAATGCAAGTCACTATTATGTCAACATAACTTGAAATCGAATCCATACATACACCATGTTTGTTTGTTGATTGCATATTTAGTGTTAAGCTAATGGTGTTTCTAAGCTTCCGTATAGTTTGATTTAAGTTTCGTCAAGATCTCATGAGACGCCATGGTTAGTGGTTCCCGCTTTAGGTTTCTAAAGGGACAAATTGACAAACTACACCGCCATCATGTTTAGAATGATGAACCCAATCAACCATGCCTCGAATTGAATTTATATTGCCAGGCCGGATTTTAGAATTTGCAGGTTGTAGCGTCAAGAAAGACCGACGCTAACTTTCAAAAATTCAAACGAGGAAGATGAAGCTCTTCGCTGCTCGGGTTTCGAAAAATCAAATCTTTTAAACGCCTCCGCTTCGCTTACATGACACGGTACACGCTGGCGTAGTGGTTAAGGCGCCTCACCTGCTCCTGTGATGTCTCAAAGGTCCCCGGTTCAATCTCCCAGACCGGTTTTACATCCTTTTTACAAACTTGCATTTTTTCAATTATTTTCTATTTTCTTTTTGATTTAATATTTCCATGCATTTTAATTTCTTTTCATATTTTTATTTCTGCATTAAAAATCATCAAAAATTATTTTTTCTTTTACAGATTTTCATAAAATGTTTATTTAATTTATAAAATTAAAAATATAATTTTGCATGCATATTTATTTTTATTCATTTAGCATTTAATTCAATTTTAATTTGCTTTTAATTATTAAATTATCCAAAAATCCCAAAAATTATTTTAGCATATTTATGTTATTTCCAGTATGTCATATTTTTCTCATTCAAAATTTGCATTTTTACTAACATTTTCTCTTCTTATTCGATTCATCTCGTGATTGTGTTTCGCTTCCTTTGCGTGTTATTCGATTCGCACGATTTTTCTTTACCGCTTTATTTTTCCAATAATGTAATTGCTCATGGGATGTAATAGTTTAATTAGCTTTTATTTTCCGTGACTCACAATTATGTATCCTCTGTGCCATGTAATAAAGAGACATTTACCTTTCCGCATCTTTACATTCCGTGATTTTAATTTCCGTGATGCTATAAACTCATAGTAATTAGGCGTAATGGCAAGATAAAATTGAACTTAGCCCACTAATTTCAAGATAAAATATCCAAATCAACACATCTTTTTTCACATGCACCCCTTAGGGTAATTTCTCGTTGCCTCTTTACTTAATTTAAATGGTCAGTGTCCCTAACGTAGAGGTATTCTAGCACCGCTGTTTCTTCAAACAAATCATCATAGTCCCTTCGATACAAAGATCATAGACCCACGATGTCGCCTCCGAATACATGATCTTGACCCGATTGTCGCCACGAAAATGATGATAGTCCCTTCAATGTGCTAGGATACTTCCTACAAGTTGCCTTCTATGACCATCCGATGTCCCTTCGAATGTCCCGCTTACATCCAACTAATGGAGCTTCCTACTAACTAATAGTATGGATGGGCTATTCTAAAGGAACGTAAAATAACACGAAACGACCAATTCCGAGTAGGTAATAAGACTTTAGTTGCTTGCTCAAATCAAATACTTTTCACACCTTACACACTTTTATCAAAGTTCAAACTTTTTCAAAACGTAAACATTTTCCAACACTTTGTATACATTCCTACATGAATCATTACAAAGTCAAAGCGAAATGCCTTTTCAAAACATTTTTCAAACACACGTAAAGCACCAAGTTTTCAAAAGATGATCTAAGAGCAACTAAGAGCCCAGATAATCGCTTGACAAAGGGTGCTAATACCTTCCCTTTTCATAACCTTCTCCTTACTCGTAATCTACGAAGGTCTTTTTCTCATACTTTTACCTTCCCTTAATGGATAAAAATAAAAGCGGTGGCATGACTTTGCTATCCGCACATTTGCGATACAAAAACACAAAGTCGGGCTTCACCGTATTAACATACCGTGATCGGAAACTTTTGAATATCGCTTTTAAGGCTCGAGGATCCGATGGCGGAAGAACCTGCTTTCACATCATGCCGTGGTCACTCCACTAACACCATACGCGGCGATGCCCCGCCGTACTAATGAGTGAGATGGATCGTGATCTCCTGACATTTCCCACCGTTCCTATTCGAGTCTTTTTTCTTCCCCAAGATCGCTACAGTCACCGATACCCAACACGGTCCTTTTGTCCTCCTCAGTGTGTCAATCGTAGTTTGTAATGTGTTATTCTCTTATCCCCTCGCAGATGGTTATCCCCGGCCGGGTTCGCTTCTGCCAATGTTCCCGATATGGACACCAACAGATCTCGACTTTTCCCCAATAAGAGTCGAGACATGTTTCTCCCGACCAGTAGCAAGTGATGGTCATGTTTCAAGCCGCTTCCCTCTAGCCTCAGAGCACCATTGTCTCCCCAACCGAGCCATGATGGGTACACAAAGAAGATCTTTCCGTGTGTTTTATTTCAATGGATCTCCTCTAATCGACAAGTTTCGTGGCATCATTTCCTCAATGCATTTATCAAGCAAGATCGATTGCTTTGAGTTTTGTGCCTTCAATGCTCTAATCCCTCCGAGATCCTATTGCATTCACTTTATATACTTCTTGCAAGCATGCATCATTACATTAGCATCATTCCCCCAAAAGAGTTATACGCCCCATG
>CM038796.1:206069043-206129035 GCA_021764765.1 Vicia sativa
TCGAGGTATCAACCAACCTCGGTCTACCAAAATGGCCATCTCACTACCTTCAATGGCCAAGATGGGTCAATTAAGGTTCTAAAAGTTTAGTTAGCGCTTGATGACACCACGCGAAGCCAAATACTATCCTCAACTTGGAAATGAGGAGCATCGGGACAACCAAAGTGTCACGCTAACATAGCCATCATATTGACCGTTAAGTTATCGTCTAGCGGTGCAATGATCTAATGCCACTTACCTAAAAGGCCGGATCGGATTGTAGGATCCCAACAATATAATACCCAAGCAACCCTTAAAGATAAAGCAAGAAAGTCAAGCAGGAAAGCAATAAAAATGATCTAGAAATCCTAAGATAATTCTCTCTTTAGGGTGTGTCCGTACAGAGTATGGGATTACATGTCATTGAAATGACTTTTGTAGGTTTTTGTATCCAAATGTGCGGATAGCAAGAGTCGCCACCGACTTTTATTTTTATCAATTAAGGGAAGGTAAAAGTACAGAAAAAGACCTTCGTTAGATTAAGTGCGGAGAATGGTTATGAAAAGGGAGGTATTAGCACCCTTTCCATCCGTAGTTATCTGGGCTCTTAGTTGCTCTTAGATCACTTTAAAAAACTTCTGTGTGTTTGAAAAATGTTTTGAAAAGGCATTTCGCTTTGACTTTGTAATGATTCATGTAGGAATGTATACAAAGTGTTCGGAAATGTTTTGTTTTGGAAAAGTTTGAACTTTGACAAAAAGTGTGGTGTGAAAAGCATTTGATAGAGCAAGCAACTAAAGTCTTATTACCTACTCATTATTAGTGCGTTTAATCTTTTCGTTCCTTTAGAATAGCTAGCCATACCATTAGTTAGTAGGTAGCTCCATTCGTTGGATGTAAGGGGACATTCGAAGGACATCGGATGGTCATAGAAGGCAACTTGTAGGAGATATCTACACATGAAGGGACTATCATCATTTTCGTGGCGACAATCGAGGTCAAGATCATGTATTCGGGCGACATCGTGGGTCTGATCTTTGTATCGAAGGACTATGATGATTTGTTTTGAAACAGCGGTGCTAGAATACCTCTACGTTCGAGGACATGACCATTTGAATTAATAAAGGCAACGAGAGAATTACCTAAGGGGTGCATGTGTGAAAAAGTGTGTTGAATTCGAGATATTTTATCTTGAAGATTAGAGTGAGCTATTGTTGATTGTTATCTTGCCATACCGCCTAATTACTAGCGATTATAGGGTGCGGAAATTAAAATCACGGAATGTAAAAGTCTGGAAGGTAAATCCTACGCTATTACATGGCTTTAGGGAATACATAATTTAAAAGCGGAAAAGTAAAATCCTAATTAAACTATTACAACCCATATGCAATTACATTATTGAAAAATGAAATAAAAATGGAAGAATCGTCTGATCGGATGAACACATGAAACAAAGAATCGGAAAATATGATGAAATTGAAATAAGAAAAATGTTAGGAAAAATGCAAATTTTAATATAAGAAAATTAATGCATCTTTGGGAATAAGATAAATATACTAAGATAATTTTTGGAATTTTTAAATGTATTTTAGTAATTAAAAGCTAATTTAATATGATTTAAATGCTAAAATCAAAATAAAAATAATATGCATGCAAAATTATATTTTTAATTTTATAAATTAAATAAAGATTTTATAAAACTACTGTAAAAGAAAATTATTTTTGAAGATTTTTTAATGCGTAAATAAAATATAGAAAAATTAAAATAGAATAGAAAATATTAAAATATTGAAAATATGAAAATAATTGAGTTTGGAAAAAGTGAAAAAGTTATGCGAACCGGGGAATCGGCCGGGACATCCCTTTCAAACTTGAAAACCAATATCTTTGACCAATTGAGTGGGCGTGCATCCATGTTTGGAATTTGAAAACAATGCAAATATAAGAGTGAAGCGTGTCATGGATGTTTGAAATTCAAGCCTTGATCGGCGAGTGGGTCCGTTGTTTTGAATGGACGAATAGGGCAGCTCGGTTATGCCGCCAACCATCCGGGAGTCGGATGGTCGATAATGGGAGCTAACTCGGTCGTCTTCGTCAAACAAAATCGAAACACCGCAAAACTGACGATTAAATGGAAAAGGAGGACCCTACCCCTAAGTCGGACCCTGCGAATCGATTGGTGGCCTTAGTTTACGCTAAAAATGCACATCTGCGGTTCGATCAAAAGCATTCGAAAAGCCTAAGAATGGCAAATCGTTTTCCTAACGTGCAAACATCAAAGCGATGACCGAGAACGTCGGTGGAACCTCATGAACACATAGCAAGCGTTAGAATCAATTGAAGCAGTGCGGTAATAAAAATACAATTCAAGAAAAACCGATTATGTATGCATGTATATGGCTTGTTTGACTTGTTTTGATCATTGCTTTTGATGTATACTTCATACTTACCCTAGAGCACGTTTGAGTGCTTGAGAGAAGCGGAAAATTTGGAGAAGAAAATTGAATTTTCAAGAATGTTGAAAATTTTGCAAGGTTTTGAGCTTTTTTCTAGGTTAGGATTCGTCTCTTTTGTGCTGTGTACAATGCTTGATATTTATAGGAGAGTTTGGAGTGCAATAAGAGTGAAAAAAGATCCATTCATCAATGTGCAAATATTTCCATTTAAGATAACATCAAATATTGAAAAATATATGATTTTTCTCATGAATGCAAGGCTATCACGAATTTGGTAAGGATCATGGGCCTTCTTGGACATTTAGAAAGATATAAAATCATTCCTTTTGAAAAATATATTTGATTTTCATATTTTATATAATTTATTTTTGAATTAAATGTTATAAAATTCAAATATAAATCATAAAAATAGAAAATAACCAAGGCCAAGCATTTATGGGTCAAGAACAAGGTCATGAACAAGTTTGGATCAAAAGATTATAGGCCCATTTGGAAAATTTTGCAATTTGACCAATATGTCCTTTTGTGCAATTGTGCAAAATTCCCCAACTTCTGAATAGTGTATCTTGCTCAATTTTCCACTTTTTTGAGAGTTCTTGGACTTTTTGGAAAGCTCTAGGAGTCCTCTAAACAATGTCTTTGGTTTCACTTCAATTGGAGTTACCATGCTCAATATATCCTCAAAACAAAAAGTTGACTTTTTGTTGACTTTGAAAATGACCTGTAATGTTTTGAGCTATACCTCTCAAATGAAGCATTTTTTGGACATTCTTGTGAGACATGAAGTTGTATAGAATTGAATTTCCTTCAAAACAAGAGGTGGTGGAGAAATTTCTGAGAAAGTATGAGAAAGTTATGGTCAGTCAAAGTTCAGTTGACTTTTCATCTAGAAACCCTAATTTAGTAAGTTTGACTTTTGGGCAAATCTTGAGTTTTCTTGATGAATCATGATCAAACCTTGATCAAATGATGAATGTAACTTCAAAATGAGGATGTTGACCAAAAATCAGAAGTTTTGATTGTATGTTGACCACAGTTGACTTTTGACCAATCTGGTGATTTTCAACCATCGAGCAATTGTCTGAGGAAACTTGACTTGTAAGGCTTGAAACTTGACATGGAGAATCTTTGAAGCATATGAGGAGGCATGAAAACCATTGGAGGTGTTAGAAGTCCATCTGGATTTGAGGAATGCCAAACCCTAGTTTGGGTTGATTGTCTAAGAGGGAGTTTGTCTGATCAACTCTTGAGGAATCCTTGAGCATGGATGTATGGAATGTCTTGAGAAACATGAGGGCAAATTTTGGGGTATGACAAACATACAAGGAATGCAAATCAAAATGAGAATTCCAATGTTCATATCAAAGTAATGCATGAACATGTGAGGAATGCGAATCGGCCAAATAAAACCAATGTTCATATCAAAGTAATGCATGAACATGTGAGAATTTAATCGAGCGATAAAACCAATGCTCATATCAAAGTAATGCATGAAAATGTGAGAATACCGTCGAGCGATAAAACCAATGCTCATATCAAAGTAATGCATGAACATGCAAGGAATGCAAATCAAAATGATAATTCCAATGTTCATATGACAAGTTAAATGCATGAACATGCAAGGAATACAAATCAAAATGATAATTCAATGTTCATATGCGTGATGATGCAAGCTAGCCATGACATTTTGAGGTTTTCTTTCAAAGAAGTCAAGCATTGACACAAACATTTGGGTACATGCAACAAGTTCATACACAATGCACTAAATGCTTGGATATCTACATGTTGAATACAAGTTATGCTTCAAATCACCATGAATCAATGAAATTGATCAAGCTAAATACTCACCAATGCATGAACATCACGATAGCGATGCAAAATGTATGAGTTTATGTCCTATATGCAAGGAGAAATCAAATGCACAAGTGTATATGCATGCTATGAAAAAATCAAACTCCGACACAAATAAGGTGGCAAAAATCGATTCAAATCAAGGAATTCAAGAATACAAATCCTAAAATCAGAATCTACATTGAATTTGCATGTGGTTTGATATTCAATTTCAAGAAAAGCGAAAATCAAAGCGACAAAATAAGTGCTTATTTGAACCTAACACTTACTTGCACTTGAGTTTGAGTCAAATTGAAGAGGAATTCTTATGCTCTTCAAAGAAAATACCAAATCAATGAGGAATTGTAGATAATCTTGAATTAGGCTTGAATCCTTGAAGAAAATCTTGAAGTCAATGAGGAATTGAAGAAAGATGAAGAAACTCTTGAATCTTGAACTTGAGGAGAGATCGAGATTAAACCATTCCTTCCATGTCAAATGTGAGAGGAGGAGAGGAGATGTAGATTGAAGAAGGAGGAGCTAGTGGAGAAAAAAACAAAAATTCGCGGTCGGCGCTTAGCCTCTGTGAAAAGCCGATGGTGCAGGTCAGGTGGCGGCTGTGGTGGTTGCTTGGAGGGAAAGTTGAAGTTTGAACTTTCTTGAGTTTTTATGCTTTTGAATTGGAAGAATTGGATGTGTATGGTAGTGGGAAATTAAGCAAATGATTATGTTGTTATGATTTGTGAAGAAAATCTATTTATAGCTTTGGATCCTTAATCAACAAGCTAATTGATTATCGAATAATTTTAGTAATTAATCCAACAGCCAAATCCGTCTGGAATTAGGAGTCGAGAATGTGAGCGAAAATGTCCGAATGCAATTTTGCTTGCGAGAATCAAAATCCCCCTGATCCGTTGAATGGTCAAAATAGAAATTTTGAAGTTTATCAATTTTGGACCAACGACACGTGCAATTTCGTTCGCGCTCTGTGGGGAAAATGCCTCGGGCGGATCTTGATCGGAATTTACATCGTATCTACGGGACATTCAAAGCTAACAAGATTTGTAAACTTTTGGCACCAGTCCCGTTCCGTTTCGATGAAAATCGAACGAGATATGATTTTCCGAACCTCGCGCATCATATGAAAATTACTCAGTTCAACTCAAAAATCAAACTCAGAGAATAAAATTCTGGTACCGATCGGTGGGGAATTAGCTCTCGAGTTGCAAATGGAAGTTGTGAGGACCTTCACGGAATTTTAAATTGGTCCCTTTCAATTCTGAGCTTCCAGCTAGAAAATAAAGCCTTTTCGGTAAGCCAAAACACGGTTCAGCACTAAAATCACGACTGCTTAGGGAAAATGACTCTTTGAGAGTCTTCCTCATAAAATCCGTTCTCGACCTTCAAAGAAAGTTGTAGATAATCATGAAAAGGAGTGCCGTCAAAGCATACAGAAAATACCAAGGAGATGAGAGATATGCCTACGGGTGCCCAAAATCTTGAAACCGAAATCCACTTTATTGAGAAATGAGCTCTTTTTGGCGCCATTCGAATACACAGAACTGATATTCCTTATGATGGATGCTATGCATGGTATGGCATGTATTTTTATACAGCGGAATTATAAGCCAAAAATACAGGGGAAAAAGGAGGGTAAATTTTGGGGTACAACAAGCGCCCTATTCAATCATCCTCAAGCGAGAGCAAGGTTGGCGATGCCTTTGGCGACAAGGCATGGGTGATTGAATACAAAAATGAACTTCAAAATTCGCTCACAATTTCGATGTCTGCGAGGAAAATATATTGCGCGAACTTAAGCGGGTCACAACAAGAAGAAGCTGAATAAGCAATTTGAATCTGCGAAAAAATAGGTACAAGTGTATTCGACCGGAATAGGTTGACCTCTACCAATTCAATCCACAATGTCGGGGGTGACATGCAATGAGGAAACAAAGACTAGATCGCAAACCCGGACTAACCACATTTCTGGCAGTAAGCTTGGCGGATGTGTGATGCAAAGCCGGAAAGGCCGATTAGACTGCGGAGGACAAAAAAGAAGTATTCTTGTTCTCGAAAGACCCACAATGCCGGTGACATGCAAGTGGAAATAAAGACTAGATACACCAGTAGACTAACCACATTTACGCGTGACGGGCGGATGTGCAATCTGAACTAAAGGTGCGATTAGGCTTCTACGGACTCGGATCTTTGAACTACGAGAGGAAAGACAAGTGTAAGGCTTGCTTTGAAGGCGAAGATGTGTTGCACCGGGGTAAGGGCTGGCGGTTTCAACACTACTCGGAAGAATATGGACATATTCGGGAAGAGGCCAAGGACTGGCAGATTCAAAAGAAACATGACAAGGATGGGAATCACCACGGCTTATATTCCTATAAGGATGTCGACTCGCTTAGGAGTAATGTTAATGTAATGATGCATGCAAGAGATATATAAAGTGAATGCAATAGGGTCTAAGGGGACTAGAGCATTAGAGAATGCTGAAAACCATTCAAAGCAAGCTGAGATCTGGCACATATACATTGAGGACATGATGCCATAAAATTTGGTTAGACAACAAGTCGGTTGGGGAATAAAGGAACACACGGAAGATCTTCCAGTTACCCATCATAACCACAGGTGGGGAGACAAAGATATGTCGACCGCTTGGGAAGCCAATAGCGAACGACAACCATCATTCGCGTGCAGGAGAATCGAGAACACACCTCAATTCTCTGGGAGAAGTCAAGATACATTGGCTCTCATATCGGGAATATTGTGGGAGGCGAACCTCTGAGATAACCATTCGAAATCAAGGGTTGAAACTTCCTCCATGAGGATAGCGGGAGTAGCACACTCGAAATTCTAGCGAACACTTCTTTGAAATTTCCGATAGGGAAGGATATAGCGAACCCATCTCGAGGATAGCAATGCTGCTTGGGAAAAGTGGGGACTCGATGGGGATAAAGGCGGGGAAAATGTCATGAACAATCACGACCATCCCTCATTAAGCATGGCTGGATATCCTGCAATACAGCGTTAGCGGTGACTGGGCATGATATGACAAGCCGTCGCCATCCGATCCTCAAGCCTTAAAGCAATTCAAAGTTTCGATCATGGTAAAACCAACAATGCTTATATATGCAAAATTTTACCACAAAACTTTGAACGTCTTTTGCAAACAAATAAGTAAATGCAAGAAATTAATTGACAAACAAAAAGCTCATTTTATTAATTGAAAGTGCGTAAGCGAGCAGAAATGCAGATGGGAAGCAATTCACGAAGAGGCAATTGCAAAAGTAAAATAAGAGAAAACTAAAACTCATGACAATGGACAATGAATCCTCATTGGGTTTCAACCTGCTATGGTCTTATAACTCCAACTATCTCATCACTTCGCTTTTCCTCGAAAAAGGTGATTGGCTTGATCAACGCCCGCCGGATAGCTCAAGATGTCTCCACGAAGTGCAACCACGATCTCTTAAGCATGTCTGCATAGTATCTCTTTCGTCCGCATTCACGGGTAGTGGGAAGTCTTCTCATCCATTGTTGTGAGCATCATGGGCCACCGAAAACTTTCTTCACAAAGCGGCCCTTAAGTAATTTGGTGTTCACTTGCCATGGTCTCCTTGGGAAGGATTATCCTCTTTAGCACAAGATCAGGGTTGGTAATTTTGAGGTCGCACCCTCTTGTCAAATCTCTTTTCATTCTACATTGGTAAATCGCCGCAGCCAAGCGGTACTAGCGCTTCTCAATGAGGCACAGTGATCTAAGCGGTTTTGCCCACTCATCTTCATCAAGCTCGGCATCTTTCATGATTCTTAATGAAGGGATCGAACTTCGATTGGGCCGACTTCCATGCCATAAACAAGAGAGCAGGGTTGCCCTGTTGAAGTCCGACAGTGATCCTGTAACCATGCAAAGCGAGGCAACATCTCATGCCAATCTCGATGAGTTACTACCATCTTCGCACAACCTTCTTAATGTTCTTATTCGCCGCTTCATGACTCCGTTCATCTTGAGTGATGCGGAGGCAATTGTGGTGCTGATCTTGAAGGACTGCAAGCTCCTTCATCATCTTGTTGTTAAGATTCAACCCGTATCTGTGATAATCTTGTGAGGAATCCGTAGCAGCGAGATGATGTGGTGTTTGAATAAACGGCAAACCACACATTTGGTGGCAACATAGTGTCAGTACCCCAATTTTGACCTAATATACCACTTTGCATTTGCATCATCTGCTGATTATTTCGAGATAGCATTGATTGGGTATAGTCTTCCTGAAGCAAAATTAGGGTTTCATCAGTTTCATCGATTCAAGAGCTAACCAATTAGGGTTTGAGATTTTCTCATCTTATTTGATCTATCTTGATCGAATCATCGACCTCGAGATCATCGGATATCAAATTTTCTCCGAGCGATCGAGGATCGACCAATTAGGTTTTTGATCGAGCATGAGAATTCTCGACTTTTGAGCAGTGGATGACCTTTTTGGATAGAGATTGGTCATTACATCTTAGATACAACATTCTGACCTAATTTCTGAATTCAAATCATCACAGAAGTTCACAGAATTCATTAGTCGTTTTCAGAAACATCTGATGAAAATTCATCTGCACAAAAAAGTTAAACTTTGACTTTTGATCAAATTTTTCAAAAAAAAACTTTTTCCATCATTAAAAAACTTCAAATTATCCATCTTGATCATAAAAAATCAAAGAATTTGGAAAAGTCAACAAAAAGTCAAAATTTCTATAACTTAGAAAAATTTCTAAGTGTTGAAATTTCACATTTTTTCCAAACTTCAAGCCTTTTTTTCACCTAGTTCCAATTGGAATCTGAAAAAACTCAAAACATGAAAGTTGTAGCTTGTGGAAAGATCTTTCCAAAATGTCCAAGAACTTCAAAATCCATGAAGGCTAGCTTTGAAATTGGAACAAAGGGTCCATGAAACTTGATTTTCAAAGTTCAAAACTTCAATTATAGGTCATTTTGAAGTTTCTTCATCTAGAGCTTTCTAACCTTGCCAAATGGATTGATGAACTGATAAATATCAGTTAGAGGTAATAATTGAGAGGATTGGATCAAGTTGTAAAATTGAGCACATGGTGAAAAGGAAGTTTCCTTTTAAGGCAAAATCTTACCTTAAGGTAACTTTGATTTTCCAAATGCCATGGACACTTGCCTAACTTGATCAGAGCCTATTGCCTATAAAAGGATCACAAATTCAAGCCAAATAGACACCAAAGCTTCACAAATACATGCTTTCCTTCCACTTTCTTCAAATTCAAGTATCATAAGTTCAATTTGCCAAACATTGCAATTTTCAAATTTAGCAAGAACTATGATATTCTTTGGTGTCTAACATGTTTTATAATCAATATGTAACTTGTATGAAACATAAAACTAAAACTAATCACACTAAAACCAGTTTTACTTTCTATGCACATAAACTTTCAAAGCGCCATGGAATTGAAGCGAGCTGGCTTGATCAATTGATGTTGTAATCATCCATACACCATCACCATACCTCATTACATGATCCATAGCAAGAACATCTAAGCGTAACACGATTTACATAAATCGAGCTGCCATTTTGAGTATGCGGGTGGGTGGTTGGAAGTTCCGGGACATTCGAACAAGCGGGGTGATCATACACCATCCCAAGAGGCCTTTGGTGCTTAAGTGATCAAGAAAGAGCAAGCTGAAACACTCCGAGTCGATTTCAATCTTCACTTTTCGGGTTAGAACACAGGCTGGTTCTCATAATTCCTTGCACCAATTGAAAAAGCTCACGGCCATTTGTTTTCTGCTTATAACGATCAATAGCCCTCGAAAGAAATCAAAAAATCATCCACTACAAGTCATTTAATTTGAATTCTTCGTTTTAGGGTTCATCACGATTTCGAGAAAAAAACATGATAGGCTTAAAATAAATGCAATTAATCACCATCATCATATTCCTTGTTAAAAATCAAGCAACTTTCATGTTTACATCGTGTGATTTCATCAAAGCAGTGATATAGGTTGGATTGAAGATTGGAGAAGGCGATGCAAGTGCGCGTTTTTTCAAAATTCAAATGAGTTTTATAATATATTTAACTGAATTAACATATGTTATTGGATGTATCACCACCCAGTGATTTGACTCACTCTTAAAACTCTCTTGCCTTGCCATGCCATCATGTCCCAGTTCGAGCCTTGTGGGGACCAATTTTTTCAAACTTTTTCATTCAAACTTTCCAATATCATGTCTACGTGTTTTTCCACTAACACCCAGCGTTTGGCTCGATTGGTTGCTTGCTTGCTCTTAAGGCTTTGTGACAGCGTCCCCTCATGGTCATGGGTTCAAAACCCGCCAAGACCATTTTCCTCCTTTTTACAAACTCTTCAATATTTTTCATGTTTTTATCAAACTTCAACAATTTTTAACCAATCAAAACTTCTCATTTTGAGATGATTTTTGCACACTTGTCATTTAATATATATATTTATGATTATGTCAAAAAACCCAAAAAAACTTTCATCGATTAATTTTTAATCGAGCGAAAATAGCGTTACGAACACTTTTCAAACCTCCTCGAGGTGAATTTTCACGTTTTCGACTTCGATTTTTTCAAAACTTCTCATAAATAAACTAAACATTTTCAAAACATTTTCAAATCATTTTTCAAAACATTTCATCAAACTTGCATCTTTTTACCATGATTGATCCGATTTAAACGATAAAACTGATTTTCGTCTTCTCTCGAATTTCTCGATCGATCATGGGCCTCCCTTATGGTGTAAGTCCCAATCCTTTATGTACATACTTAGTGTTACTTGTACATATTCAAAATATCTTTGTTAATATTCAAACATAAACAAACTTCCTCCGTTTGTTTTCATTCGTTTGTTTATACACCGAATCCATTGGTATTGAAAGGAGCATTATTCCACTGGGCGGTTTCAAACCAATGGGCCTCCTTCGGTATAAGTCCCATAACATTCTTTTATGTACATACATTTTATTGTACATATCAAATACTTTTCATACAAAACTTTTATCATACATAACACGGATACTTTTTGAAACACTCTTTTCTGATTAAATTCGATCTTTCGTTTTTATTTATACGTACATATTAAGGAATACCATTGGTATTGAAAGGAGCATTATTCCCTGTGAAACTACTTTCAAATCAATGGGCCTCTCTTATGGTGTAAGTCCCAACCCTCCTATGTACATCCATCTTTCTCTGTACATAAATACTCGTTCGTGTACATACTCACTTCCTTGTACACAGTCCAAACTTGTAAATAATCAAGTTACGCTCGTTTTAAACGTTCGTTTCACAGACACTTGTTTATATTTCATAAACTGCTGTAAATAAACATCATGCATTGTTTATATTTCCTTCATAAACTCCTGTGACTACATATCACACACACACACACACACCTGTTTATACAAACTGTCTAATCATGACATAACAATTAGACTAATCAATAGGTTCCCCACAGTATAGCCTCCGCTTGGGCTTCATACAAGACAATCAATCCCCAGCATGGGATAGCCTCCACTTGGGCTTCATACAAGATAACTCATCCCTAGTTGAGTTTAGCCTTCTCTTGGGCTTTGTACAAAGAAACTCTCCCCGCAGAGTTAGCCTCCGCTTAGGCTTCATATAAGACAACACTCCCTGTGAGTTCGGCCTCCTCTTGGGCCGTTCAAAGAACTCCTCATTGAGTTTAGCCTTCTCTTGGGCATCATACAATGAAAGAGGCAAAATCTCTTACTGACCTCCTCTTGGGCTTCCAATACAAAAGAATCACCCGCTAAGATAGAACCCGAAAGGATGGTTTCCGGTGAAACCACTTTCAAATTCCCAGAGTAAAATTTCTCGGTGAAATTGCTCTTATTCGAAAAGACGGTTTCTCGGTGAAATCCCTTTCAAGCCAAAGCAGACATACCCTATAGCTTCCTCTTGAGCTTCATACAAGGACCCTCGATGACCCTCGGAATGCCTCCTCTTGGGCTAACAATACAAGGACCCATGGGCTTCTTAAAAGCATCCCTTTAATCCAATCAATTTCTCCTTGAGATTTAGACATCTATCATCTCTATGGAAGAGTATCTAATCTATCACATCACATCTGATCAAAAACTTTTCAAAACTTTTCAAGCTGTTTTCAAACAAAACATCTCTTAATTGTAAGTGGTAGCGCTTGTACACTCAAGCAAAACACCCAATGCTTCGATTAAGATTCAATCATCTTTTTCAAACATCTTTCTTAAACATGTAAGTGGTAGCTTGTATACTCAAGCAAAACACCTAATACTTACGATGAAAGATTTCATTTCAAAGCAAACTTTTCAAAATGTATGTGATGAAATAGATTAGATACATTTTCATTAAGATGACATTTATGTCTCTTACTAACATCCATTGCTTTCCACTAGCATAAGTGGGAACTACGATTGCTCGACTTTCTCAACATCCTTTTGAGAATACGTGGGCTGAGGTCTCATCCTTGGCGAGCAAATTTCTATCTCTCTCGGACCGGACAAACCATAGAACCCTTTAGATCCGAGCTACAAATGCTGATTCCCATTAGGGATATGTATCGAGAAGATCCACGGATCTTTGCGAGCACAATAATAATAACCCTAGAATCCCACATAATCTCGTTTCTTATTCCAAGGAGAAACTTTCCCAATCATAGAAATAGCAATTAAAACACACAAACATATCAAATATATTCATATATAAAGCTGTAGATAACTACATATATTTAGGGTGCTCCATCTATTCCTTTATATAACAATCCCCTTACTCGGAATCTCCCCGATGCGTTACGTCTAGTTTGCGCTAGTCGTTCGCATACCAATATCAATTGAGGGTATTTGACTTTCCCTTTTCATAATCATTAAATCATCTTTCTTGTGTTGAAAATAATAAAGCTTGATGCTCGGCATCTTTATAAACAAATCAAAGATTTAAATCGTTCGTGCGGAGAATCCGAACTCACGTTCGCATCCTCTAGCGCGTCACCTTTCTTATGACAGGAAAAATGGCGACTCTGGGGATAACGCTGAAACTTTGATTTTCAAAAAAGAAAAGCAGCGTTACTACGTCGAGCACCAAGCTTTTTATTTTCAAAAGAAAAGAAGGGATAAGCTTTTATGTTTTGCATATATCTGTTTTCTTTATTGTGTGTTTAGCGATTTCATCGATGGAAAGAAATCTAACGGTTTAAGAAACATTTAAGATTTAGGTGGAGATATTAATCGTGAGCGATTCAATGCTTTGAAGTTAATATTTCCAGCGATGGAGGTTATCTTGAGGGTATTGTGTTTAGCAAGTAATTCAATATTTTCGGAAACTTAAGAAGCTGAGTGGGCTGTAGAACACATAAACCATCCTGGCCATTAGGATGTAGTGCAGAGATTATTCGGGCGTAAGTCTAGAGTAATTGTCATGCGAGACTACGATCAGGCGAGTTTCTCTTGAAAAATATTATTGGACACACGAGTAATCCACAAATCCGATAATATTTCAAAGAGGAGTGTTGAGCCTGTATTATCAGTAGAACCCGTTTCACAGATGAATAAGCCCATAGAACTTAACCACGTTGATTCTTATCGTTGGCTTCATGCTCGTGACTTCGAACGCTTGACCGTGTGTATAACTACTAACCATGTTTGCCGCATTCATGCATTCATTCATTCATAAAAAAAAAAACAAAAAAAAAACTTTTTTCTTCCAATTTCCAAAGAATTTAGAGATTTTTCTTTGTAAAATATTTTAGGTTAGAGTGATGGACGTCAGAGGAAGATTCACCAAAAGATCTGAGTTTAGAATTCAGCGTAGGAAAGTTGAAAGAGTTAGCATCCTTGGTAGAAGATCCCTCGGTTTGACGCTATGGAACTCTTTTAACTCTTTTGAACGCTAACGTTGATGAAGGACTTCTCAAAACTTTCGTTCAGTTCTATGATCCAGTCTATCGCTGCTTCACTTTCCCTGACTATCAGTTGATGCCTACTTTGGAAGAGTATGCGCATATCCTAGGTATCTCAGTATCAGACAAAGTGCCTTTCAATGGTTTGGAAGCCATTCCCAAGTCATCAGTCATTACAACAATGACTCACATAAAGAAATCTGAGATAGACAAAAACCTAACTACCAGAGGAAAACTCTTAGGACTGACTTCAAAGTTCCTAATGGAGAAGGCTCTCAAATTCTCTGAAGCCGGTAGTATGGTAGCCTTTGAAGTTATTTTAGCTTTACTCCTCTATGGATTGGTGTTGTTTCCCAACGTCCCAAATTTCGTTGATATCAGCGCCATAAGGATCTTCGATTGGAAATCCGGTTCCCACTGCTTGGTGATCGTCGTCTCTATCCATCATAGGAATCGTCAAGGAGATGGAATGATCATATGTTGCGTACCTCTGTTTTTCAAATGGATTGTCTCGCACTTGCCTAAATCTCTATCTTCCACGAAAACAAAAATGAGTGGCATTGGTCCGAAGACTCATGTCTCTTCTGACAGCGATATCCATTGGTATATCTTCGCGACAATGAGATGGAAATCATTGAGAGCTGTGGAGAATTTGCCAGCGTACCCTCATCGTGCGAAAGGAGGAATCAACTACAATCCATTTCTAGCGGGCGTCAGCTCGGATACTCAAACTCTAGTAAACCTTTTGGATTCGGTGGAAGCTACTTCTACCATGAAGGAGAGATTCGAGGATTGAAGGCTAGGATGATCAAAGCTTGGCATCATCAAGAAGAAAGAAAAGGAAGCGAAGAATTGTGTAGCCATGAAACCTACACTTCTTGGGTAAAGAAAAGAGCAAAGGAATTTGAATGCCTTACGCTTATGAGGATCCCATGTTCTCAATCGCTTCCAAATCAACAAATTCTCCGTCGAGGCTGTGGGAGAATACCAAAAAGCCTTGACCAAAATGAGGTTTGAGAAAGAAGCTTTGGAAAACAAATTCCTTAAGGCTA
Source organism: Vicia sativa (assembly GCA_021764765.1). Classification (NCBI taxonomy): domain Eukaryota; kingdom Viridiplantae; phylum Streptophyta; class Magnoliopsida; order Fabales; family Fabaceae; genus Vicia; species Vicia sativa. The sequence continues at coordinate 206,084,301 of CM038796.1, forward strand.
ATCTTGAGCGAGAAGCTCGAAGCAAGTCAAAGAACATGAAAAGCGCTCTACTTCGGGATGAATGGCTCATGGAGAAAGATGAGAAGATTCGCCGGAAGGATAGCGCAATCGAAAATACATCAAGGAAAGAAAAGAAAGAGGAAATGACAACGCGATCCGCTCCCAGCGTGGAAGAGAGTCATCAACAAGCTAAAAGCGAAAAAATGAATTGAAGCTCGCTATGGAAAAAATCCACGAAGTTGAAGGCGCAAACCTTTGGATCATCATCCGGCGAAGGCGTTTAATTAGTTTAGTCGTAATTTTATCATTTATTTTATTGTATCATTTGTGTGAGCAATGCTCCAACAAAAACAATTGTTGTAATCTTCTTCAATAATCAATGAAATTGTGATTTTCCATCAAATATTTGCCAGAAATATCTCTTTTAGGATAAATTCTTTGGAAATTTCTTTCTTTACAATCATATTCATGCATCATAATTTGCATTTAAGTCTATTGTCTGAGTCTCATATCTTCACTTTTCCACTTTTCCGGCGAGCAGTTCGAATAGCTTGGACAACTTGGCGGTTTAAGCGGATCGTCAAGTATCGCGTCTTAGAGTTTCTCATTGCATCCGGCCGACTCGAGCGTGCGATACTAGATCAAAAGAAGGAAAATAATGGAAGGATTTGAACAAGATAATGTTGAACTTGTAATACGGTGACAACGCTACAAGAAGAAGTGGAGAGACTCACATCTTTGGTCAACTCATTGGCCACGCAAAGTCAACAAGACATCGGCGGTCAAAATCAACGGCAATTTGAGATGACACTACTACTCCGGTTTCAGCTGTCGCTGACTAGTAGCTCACTCTTGATATGCGGAAGGCTATCCATGGGGCATGCCTTTCAACTTTGGCATTGGAATTCGCCACCGACTTCTCAAACAACCTCGCTTGAAATACACTGCTGCAACTACTGCTCCACAGCGTGGAATAACTCTTCATAGTAACAATGCGGTTTCTCAACCCATTATGACAAGCTCGGCGTCGTAGTACACTACCATGGACGAAGAAGTTCACCATACTCCTAGCAATAACACAATTACGTGGCTCAATGGAGAATCTCCGAGCGACTCCTCAAAATGCGACTAGAGATAAAAGCGATTCGAGGAAAGAATTGTTTGGGAAGCATCGAGGATCTTTGCCTAGTTCCTCGCGTGAAAATACCTACCAAATTCAAAGTCACGACTTTGAAAAGTACAAAGAATTCCACATCACAAAGCCATCTCACGATGTATGCCGGGAAAATGTCTACGTACAGAAGATCATCGATTCTTTGATTCACTACTTCGGGGCGGTCTCACGGTGCCGCTGAAGTGGTACATGGGTTTAAACAACACGAATATCCAGACATTCAACGACTTAGGTGAAGCCTTTGTCCAAATACAAGTTTAATTTGGATATGGCTCGATAGGGATCAACTCCGCTCCATGTCTCAAAAGGAGAGAGACATTCAAAGAATATCTTAGCGATGGAGGAAGTGGCTGCAAGTTAACCACGATGGAGGAAAGGAGATGACTAAGATATACTTGAATACTCTAGGCTCTTTTACTACTGACGAATGGTCGCTAGCGCTCCGGCAATTTCAATGAAATGGTATGCATGGGAATGCGGTTAGAAGAGGATTCGAGCGGACGCTGACCAAAGCGAGATCTTCAGATGGAACAAAGAAGGTTGGAACCGACTTCCCAAGGAAAAAAGAACATGACGTAGGAATGGTATCCCGAGGGAAACCACGTAATAATGTCATCAAACAACGACAGGTAGCTGCCATAGCACCCGCCGTCAACACAAATCCAAACACGGGAATTGCTCCGCAATTTCAACAACATCAACAAACTCAACAGCCTCGTCAACAGGCTCAGCAGTTTAATAACCAAAATCGTACGCCTCGGGTCACTCAATTCAACCCAATTCCAATGACGTACGCAGAACTTTACCCTGCGCTGATAGAAAGGAAGTTGATACAAACAAGGTCACCATCTCCGGTTCCTGAAAAATTACCATGGTGGTACAAAACAGACGCATCTTGCCTTTTTCAAAGGGCATTAGGCCATGACCTTGAACATTGTATAGCATTAAAGCGAAGTACAAAGGTTAGTGAGGACTAATCTTCTTTCCTTCAAACACAAGCCCAAGCGTGCAATCCGCTTCCAGTCATAGTGGACATTCGATAAGTTTAATCTTGAAAATACCGACAAGTATCTTGTCCAAGCGTAAACGATCAAGGGAAATTTGGTGCATCTCCATGAAACATACTGAAAGATGAGCACCTTGATAAGCATGATTATGCGACTGCGTATCTGCTCCCAAGATATTCGAGGATGTCCTACCATAAAGCAGACATTCAATATTTGTTAGACATCGGCGACTTGCAAATTCACAGTATAGAGATGACCATGGCGTAAATACGATGGGGCATTTTCATGAGCTTTTAGTCTCGGATATCAACTCGGAAAACCCAGTAAGCGTTGTGATCCCTTGTTTCAACATACCGCGTGTGGAGATCGCGTACAATGGTTCGGCATTCAACATCTCCTTTGGTGATTTGCCCACGGTCTGTTCCATATAGTTCCACGAGGCAATTCCTTACCAATACAATGCAACCATATTGGAGAATGGGAAGAAACCCATACCTACACTTCCGATTAATGTCAATATAGCAATCGGACGAGTAGCGAAGTGGGCAGTACGCTCCTCTGCCACCAAGATCTCCTGCAGCTCCTGTTGTTAGGCGAACCGGTTAACACATCTTAAGAATCTGCGCGATTCCCATTGTTAACCCAAGCATAAATATTGGTTCTCTTGATGGAGCCAACATCAACTCGGACTTTGAAGAGATCTTGAAACTAATCAAGAAGGCGAATATCGAGTCATAGATCGGTGATCACGAGACTCCTTCAAAATTTCAATACTATCTTTGCTCCTCATTCCGAAGCTCACGAGAAGCTTTGATGAGTACTAGACCGAGGCTTATGTGGATCACGATGTAACTACTGAGACCGGTTTGGAGGCATTATCGCCAACATATGACCTGCAACAATCGAGTTTTAGTGACGAAGAACTTAGGAAGAAGGAAAGATCATAACTTGGCCTTGCACATCTCGATGAATTTCGATCGATTCACATCCAATGTATTGGTAGACACATGTTCATCTTTGAGCGTAATGCCTAAGGCGGCGGCTCGTTTGGCTTACAAAGAGCATCAATGAAGTTCAACGACATAATAGTAAGAGCTTCGATGGATCAAGGAAGTCGATTATTGGGAAGTTGATCTCCAGATGACAATTGGCCGCACACTTTCAAATTACTTTCAAGTCATGGATGTACCGTGCTGAGTTGCTTGCTAGGAAGACCTTGGATCCACGATGCGGGCGTAACTTCTCTCCACGAAATTAAAATTCACGATCAATGGAAAATTGGTGACTATCAGCGGTGAACAAGCTTTGCTTGTAAGCCACTAATCGATTTCTCTTTCATCACAACAAATGACATTGAAGGACACATCTCGGAAAATCCATTAGAAGATGAATCTACCAAGAAAAATAGATCATCTATCTCTTAGTATAAAGAAGGCACAAATGGTGAAAGGTGGCAATACCGAGGATGGGGACAAGTTATCAAACACATCATCAACGAAACAAAAGCGGACTTGGGTTCACACCCATATTCTCCAAGACAAGCAAAGGATGAAACACTTCGTCCAATCAAAGAAGTTTTCAGTAGTGGGGGTTTCTTAAACCCTATTCCACAAGAGGTTAACGTTGTCACCATTGAGGATGATGAAGACGATCCCTCCGAAGAGTGGAGCACTTATTTAAACAGCCCTGAGTATGTGTCTCAAGAGGAATCATATGCACCGACTGATCAATTCAAAGACATGTCCTTGCAGCAACATAAAAATCCACCAGTCCCTGCTGAAGTATGGGACACCTTGGGGGAACCCAGCGGTAAGTTCGACTACATGGTAAAATACCTTTGCGCGAGCTCGAAGATCCGGATCGAAGATATCCGATAAGGATGGGGTGATGACTTTGAAAACCCTAGTCAACGGAGAGGGTATACTCGTCTTCTCGGCCTAATCAGCGGATCGAGATCCCAAATGAAGATCTACCTTGAACACGTCGTGGAATTTACCAAGCGGATCCGGTTATCAATACATCAACATGATCAGCGAAGATCAAAGTACGACTCGGGATACGATGCGGAAAGTGTCGCCGACAACAAGTCTCTTCACTCAGAAGGGAAGGTACATCCCGAATTCAACACAAAAGCAACGGAAGTACATGCTACATCTCATACTTCCGATCTGTTAACCAAGAAGATTGCTTCAGACACAAAGGCAAGAGCCATCGTCTAGAGTCTTCAAAGCACATTCGACCGGTGACCAAAGTCTACTCGAGATTAAACCAAGTGGGAAATGCAGATTACCTCGATATCGAAGGTTCGCCATTCTTTGAAACCCGTTGAAGTCAAGACTAATGTTCATAGCTCTAAGTAGTTTATTTTACTTTTGTTTTGAACTCTCACTTCGCCCAGAGTGAAGAGATGTTTTATAGGGTTTTAGCTTTTAAATAATTTCTCTTTGTCTTGCCCAAGACAAATGAGTTTGTATTTTAGGGCCCTGTTCATATTGTGAATCATAAATAAAACGCGTTGTTTTGATTCCACACTCTGTGTTTATTTTCATTTTCACCCTTTTCTGGAAATGATAATCCTAAAAAACAATAAAAAAAAATCTTCAAAAAAAAAATTATAATCTGCATACGCTTTCACATTAACTTTTTCAAAAAAAAATTAATCAAACATAAATCAAAAAAATTGCAGATTAAACAAATGGAAAAATCCATTGAAAGCAATAACTCTATGCTCTCTCCCAACTTTAAAATCCCCAGTGAAATCGCCGAGGAAGAAGTTGAAGAAGAGATCCCAGATGAGATTTCCCGACTACTTAAGCACGAGGAAAGAATCATTCATCAAACGTTTCCTTCAAACACGAGAGTACCCACTCGGGGCATCGTACAAAGACAAGAAAACTCTAAGGAGACTTTCTAGGAATTTCTTCTTGAACGAGGATGTACTATACAAAAGAAACTTGATATGGTTACGCTCGGATCGTCGACAGACAAAGCGAACACAATCATCCATGAAGTACATGAAGGATCTTTTGGAACCCACTCAAATGGGCATGCAATGTCCAGGAAAATCTTGAGAGCAGGATACTATTGGATAACGATGGAATCCGATTGCTGCAAACACGTCAAGAGATGTCACAAGTGCGGATCTACGAGATAAGATCCATGTGCCGACTCTACTCAACGTTCTCTCCTCTCGTGGCCTTTCTCCATGTGGGGCATTGACATGATTGGAATGATTGAACCAAAGCGTCCAGCGGACATCGCTTCATTCTAGTGGCCATTGATTACTTCACCAAATGGGTAGAAGCAGCATCTTACGCCAACGTCACAAGACAAGTGGTTGTGAGGTTCATCAAGAACAACCTCATTTGCCGATACGGAATTCCAAGTAAGATCATTCTTGACAATGGATCTAACTTAAACAACAAAATGATGAAGGAGCGTGTGAGGAATTCAAGATTGAGCATCATAACTCGTCTCCTACGGCCAAAGATGAGCAGGCGCCGTTGAAGCGCCAACAAGAACATCAAGAAGATTGTCGGAAGATGGTCATCACCTACAAAGGCGACGAAATCGCCATTTGCTCTGCATGGGTACCGTGCTTGATCGCACTTCAACGAGGGCAACTCCTTTTCTCTAGTATCGGCATGGGCGGTGCTCCCGTAGAAGTTGAGATCCCATCAATGAGAGTTCTCATGGAAACAAAGCTATCGAGGCGAATGGTGTCAAAGAATCGACCAATGAACTTAATTGAAGAAAAGCGCTGACGTACGTGTCACGGACAACTCTATCAAAGAAGAATGAAGAAAGCTTTCGACAAAAGGTCCGACCTCGTGAATTCGAAAGGCGACCTCGTGCTTAAAATATTACATCTTTTCAACGATTCTAGGGCAAATGGACTCCTAATTACGAAGGCCCATACATCGTCAAAAGAAGCTTCTCCGTGGTGCAATGACTCTCACAACCATGGGCGGTGATGAACTCCCGCATCCAGTGAATCTTGTGCGATCAAGAAATACTGTCTAAAAAACAAAAAACATTTCGGTAAGTCGAAAACCGAAAAGGCGGCTTAGGCAAAAATAGCGTCTCGGTGGATTGAAAACACGAAAAGCGATCGGGCAAAAATTAGAGACAATAAACAGAAAATATCCTGATAGATTGAAAACCTGAAAAGGCAATCTAGGCAAAAACAAGGATACACAAAAATGACAAAGTAACTGCAGTCCGTCTGTATTTTGTCCATCTGAAGAATTTTCCATCAACAGATCTTCAATCAACTTTTCTGAAGCGACAAGCACAGTGGGAATCCAAAGTTGTTAGGGATAGTAGCGGTTATTTTCTTTCAATGTAGCCTTTTCCCAATAAATTATCATTTCCAACTTTTGTAAATAGTCCATGGAATCACGCCTTTGGCTGATTACCATTCTATCAATAAATTTGAGCCTTGTGCCTTTTGTTTGCAATTCCTACTTTATTCTGTTTTCGAAACAACACTTTTATTGTGAAAATCACTTTTTGAAACTAAAATGTTTTAAATGAATTTTTACTTCAAAAATTTTGAAACAAAAGCAAAGATTTTCCTTTGAGTTATGAACACGGAAAGAACTTCAACAGTTTCTCCGTAAGTGTCTCGATCTCCGAAGGATAAAGCAGCTGCTACAGATCTTCTCCTCGTGAGAAATCATCAAGGGCGGTATTCTTATCCAAAAGAATCCCCAACCAAGTTGCCAAAAAATGCCTTTCCCGAAAGTTTAAAGCATGCAACTCAAAATTATTCATCAATGAACATTTGCACCATTCTTGCAATTTTCACCAAGTATTTATTCGATGTGATCCTTTTCCCAAATATCCTCTTTAAGTGTCTTTGTCAAAGTATTGTTAGCATGCATATAACATTCATGACATCCATACATAATAGCATCATTCATTGCATTTTTGCATCTCTAAAAAAAAAAAGTGTTTGCTTCCAAATCACTGGTATAAATCATACTTACTCATATGAGTACAAGTCATCCCCGATGAAGTATCTCCAAGCGGAAAAGATACCTTTTCTTTCTCCCAGCGGAGTATTCCCAAACAGAAAGGATACATCTTCCTTTTTCCCCGGCAAAGTCCCCAAGCAGAGAAATACATTTTCTTCTCTCTATCACGTTCCCCAGTTGAGATTATTTCTCGTGCGGAACAATGTCTTGATTGGCTTCTTCTTTCGTTCATTCTGGATAGAACCTTGTCTATAATCAACAAAGCAATAAGCAATAGCCTCATTATACAATTGCTTATTTTCATTCGCCATGATTGTCTTCTGTCCAAAAGAAAACATGCCCTCTAAATCGAATGCCGCATCTTCTCAAAGAGATTCTTGGCAAGATTTTATCCAAGAAAATAGAAACTCATTGGAATTCTATTTCCTTCATTATCATCATTCACAAAGTGAATACGGCAATATTCTAAAAAATTTACCTTGTTATAGTTATCACTTTCTTTGATAATTGGTAATATCTTTAAAACTCATTTTGAGATCTGTTTCCATCATTTGGTGATGTTCACAAAGTGAATATCTGACAAAATTTCAAAGATTTACCTTGTTATAGTTATCACTTTCGATAATTGGTAATATCTTAAATTCATTACCGGAACTATCACAAGGCGATAGTTGGTAATATCCTTTCACTTACCTTAAACATTGTCACGAGTGGAAGGTAATCTCTCCGTTTCCCAAAGCGAAGCAGATGTTCACATATACGTGAAACATTCTTTCCCCAGCGAGGCGTATCCATGATTGTTTCCCTATCATGTCATTTCTCTGGGTAAAACTTTTGCAATCATTTTACATCATCCGCATTTTTGGTATCTTAGGTCCAAATTTGCGTATTCCGATATTTAAGTCTCTTTACACCTATCAAAACGAAGATATTCATCTTCATCTCTCAGGTTAAAGAAACTTAAATAGGGGCATCTGTCATACCCCAAATTTTGACCTAATATACCACTTTGCATTTGCATCATCTGCACAATTAACAGCTCAGATAGCATTGATTGGGTATAGTCTTCACAAGCCAAAATTAGGGTTTCATCAGATTTTCATCTGATTCAAGAGCTAACCAATTAGGGTTTGAGATTTTCTCATCTTATTTGATCTATCTTGATCAAATCATCAACCTCAGATCATCAGATATCAAATTTTCTCACAGAACAGTCGAGGATCGACCAATTAGGGTTTTGATCGAGCATGAGAATTCTCTGACTTTTTGAGCAGTGGATGACCTTTTTGGATAGAGATTGGTCATTACATCTTAGATACAACATTCTGACCTAATTTCTGAATTCAAATCATCACAGAAGTTCACAGAATTCATTAGTCGTTTTCAGAAACATCTGATGAAAATTCATCTGCACAAAAAAGTTAAACTTTGACTTTTGATCAAATTTTTCAAAAAAAAACTTTTTCCATCATTAAAAAACTTCAAATTATCCATCTTGATCATAAAAAATCAAAGAATTTGGAAAAGTCAACAAAAAGTCAAAATTTCTATAACTTAGAAAAATTTCTAAGTGTTGAAATTTCACATTTTTTCCAAACTTCAAGCCTTTTTTTCACCTAGTTCCAATTGGAATCTGAAAAAACTCAAAACATGAAAGTTGTAGCTTGTGGAAAGATCTTTCCAAAATGTCCAAGAACTTCAAAATCCATGAAGGCTAGCTATGTCTTTGAAATTGGAACAAAAGGGTCCATGAAACTTGATTTTTCAAAGTTCAAAACTTCAATTATAGGTCATTTTGAAGTTTCTTCATCTAGAAGCTTTCTAACCTTGCCAAATGGATTGATGAACTGATAAATATCAATTAGAGGTAATAATTGAGAGGATTGGATCAAAGTTGTAAAATTGAGCACATGGTGAAAAAGGAAGTTTCCTTTTAAGGCAAAAGTCTTTCTTACCCCTTAAGGTAACTTTGATTTTCCAAATGCCATGGACACTTGCCTAACTTGATCAGAGCCTATTGCCTATAAAAGGATCACAAATTCAAGCCAAATAGACACCAAAGCTTCACAAATACATGCTTTCCTTCCACTTTCTTCAAATTCAAGTATCATAAGTTCAATTTGCCAAACATTGCAATTTTCAAATTTAGCAAGAACTATGATATTCTTTGGTGTCTAACATGTTTTATAATCAATATGTAACTTGTATGAAACATAAAACTAACACTAATCACACTGAAAACCAGTTTTTACTTTCTATGCACATAAACTTTCAAAACTGCCATGGAATTCGAAACTGAAGCTAGGCTTGATCAATTGATGTTGTAATCATCCATACACCATCACCATACCTCATGTACATGATCCATAGCAAGAACATCTAACTGTAACACGATTTACATAGAAATCGAGCTGCCATTTTGTATGCGGTGGGTGGGTTGGAGAGTTCGGGACATTCGAGCAAGCGGTGATCATACACCATCCCAGAGGCGTGGTGCTTAAGTGATCAAGAAAGAGCAGCTGAAACACTCCGGCATCGATTTCAATCTTCACTTTTCGAGTTAGAACACAAAGCGGTTCTCATAATTCCTTGCACCAATTGAAAAAAGCTCACGGCCATTTGTTTTCTGCACTTATAACGATCAATAGCCCTCAAAGAAATCAAAAAATCATCCACTACAAGTCATTTAATTTGAATTCTTCGTTTTAGGGTTCATCACGATTTCCAGAAAGTAAAACATGATAGGCTTAAAATAAATGCAATTAATCACCATCATCATATTCCTTGTTAAAAATCAAGCAACTTTCATGTTTACATCGTGTGATTTCATCAAGAAACGAGTGATATAGGTTGGATTGAAGATTGGAGAAGACGATGCAAGCTGCGCGCGTTTTTTTTCAAAATTCAAATGAGTTTTTATAATATATTTAACTGAATTAACATATGTTATTGGATGTATCACCACCCCAGCGGTTGCCAGCTCACTCTTAAAACTCTCTTGCCTTGCCATGCCATCATGTCCCCGGTTCGAGCCTTGTAGGGACCAATTTTTTTTCAAACTTTTTCATTCAAACTTTCCAATATCATGTCTACACGTGTTTTTCCACTAACACCCAGCGCGTTTGGCTCAGTTGGTTGCTTGCTTGCTCTTAAGGCTTTGTGACACGCGTCCCCCCTCATGGTCATGGGTTCAAAACCCAGCAAGACCATTTTTTCACTCCTTTTTTACAAACTCTTCAATATTTTTCATGTTTTTTATCAAACTTCAACAATTTTTTTAACCAATCAAAACTTCTCATTTTGAGATGATTTTTTGCACACTTGTCATTTAATATATATATTTTATGATTATGTCAAAAAAACCCAAAAAAAACTTTCATCTGATTAATTTATAATCGGGCAAGCAGCGTTACGAACACTTTTCAAACCTCCTCAAAGGTGAATATTTCACGTTTTCGACTTCCGATTTTTTTCAAAACTTCTCATAAATAAACTAAACATTTTCAAATCATTTTTCAAAACATTTCATCAAACTTGCATCTTTTTACCATGATTGATCCGATTTAAACGATAAAACTGATTTTCGTCTTCTCTCGAATTTCTCGATCGATCATGGGCCTCCCTTATGGTGTAAGTCCCAATCCTTTATGTACATACTTAGTGTTACTTGTACATATTCAAAATATCTTTGTTAATATTCAAACATAAACAAACTTCCTCCGTTTGTTTTCATTCGTTTGTTTATACACCGAATCCATTGGTATTGAAAGGAGCATTATTCCCTGTGAAACTGCTTTCAAACCAATGGGCCTCCTTCACGGTATAAGTCCCATAACATTCTTTTATGTACATACACATTTCACTGTACATATCAAATACTTTTCATACAAAACTTTTATACATACATAACAGGATACTTTTTGAAAACACTCTTTTCTGATTAAAATTCGATCTTCGTTTTTTATTTATCATACATATTAAGCGAATACCATTGGTATTGAAAGGAGCATTATTCCTGTGAAACTACTTTCAAATCAATGGGCCTCTCTATGGTGTAAGTCCCAACCCTCCTATGTACATCCATCTTTCTGTACATAAATACTCGTTCGTGTACATACTCACTTCCTTGTACACGTCAAACTTGTAAATAATCAAGTTCGCTCGTTTTAAGCGTTCGTTTCACGAGACACTTGTTTATATTTCATAAGCTGCTGTAAATAAACATCATGCATTGTTTATATTTCCTTCATAAACTCACATGAATACATATCACACACACACATTTATACAAACTGTCTAATCATGACATAACAATTAGACTAATCAATAGGTTCCCCACAGTATAGCCTCCGCTTGGGCTTCATACAAGACAATCAATCCCCAGCATGGGATAGCCTCCACTTGGGCTTCATACAAGATAACTCATCCCCAGTTGAGTTTAGCCTTCTCTTGGGCTTTGTACAAAGAAACTCTCCCCGCAGAGTTAGCCTCCGCTTAGGCTTCATATAAGACAACACTCCCCTGTTGAGTTCAGCCTCCTCTTGGGCTTCGTTCAAAAGAACTCCTCATTGAGTTTAGCCTTCTCTTGGGAATCATACAATGAAAGAGACAGGAAATCTCTTAACAGCCTCCTCTTGGGCTTCCAATACAAAGAATCACCCATGCTAAGATAGAACCCCGAAAGGATGGTTTCCCGGTGAAACCACTTTCAAATTCCCCATAGAGTAAAATTTCTCGGTGAAATTGCTCTTATTCAGAAAAGGACGGTTTCTCGGTGAAATCCCTTTCAAGACAAAGCCAGACATACCCTATAGCTTCCTCTTGAGCTTCATACAAGGACCCTCGATGACCCTCGGAATGCCTCCTCTTGGGCTAACAATACAAGGACCCATGGGCTTCTTAAAAGCATCCCTTTAATCCAATCAATTTCTCCTTGAGATTTAGACATCTATCATCTCTATGGAAAGGTATCTAATCTATCACATCACATACAGTCAAAAACTTTTCAAAACTTTTCAAACATTTTCAAACAAAACATCTCTTAATTGTAAGTGGTAACGCTTGTACACTCAAGCAAAACACCCAATGCTTACAGTTAACAGATTCAATCATCTTTTTTCAAACATCTTTCTTAAACATGTAAGTGGTAACGCTTGTATACTCAAGCAAAACACCTAATACTTACGATGAAAGATTTCATTTCAAAGCAAACTTTTCAAAATGTATGTGATGAAATAGATTAGATACATTTTCATTAAGATGACATTTATGCATCTCTTACTAACATCCCATTGCTTTCCACTAGCATAAGTGGGAACTACGATTGCTCGACTTTCTCAACATCCTTTTGAGAATACGTGAGCCAGGTCTCATCCTTGGCGAGCAAATTTCTATCTCTCTCGGACCGGACAAACCATAGAACCCTTTAGATCCGAGCTACAAATGCTCGATTCCCATTAGGGGATATGTATCGAAGATCCACGGATCTTTGCGAGCAAATAATAATAACCTAGAAATCCCACATAATCTCGTTTCTTATTCCAAAGGACTTTCCCAATCATAGAAATAGCAATTAAAACACACAAACATATCAAATATATTCATATATAAAGCTGATAACTACATATATTTAGGGTGCTCCATCTATTCCTTTATATAACAATCCCTTACTCGGAATCTCCCCGATGCGTTACGTCTAGTTTGCGCTGAGTCGTTCACGCATACCAATATCAATTGAGGGTATTTATTTCCCTTTTCATAATCATTAAATCATCTTTCTTGTGTTGAAAATAATAAAGCTTGATGCTCATGGCATCTTTATAAACAAATCAAAAGATTTAAATCGTTACGTGCCAGAGAATCCGAACTCACGTTCGCATCCCTCTAGCGCGTCACCTTTTAACGCGAACACATAGGATGCCGCTTCAACCCACTTGGTGAAGTAATCTATTGCAACCAGAATGAAGCGATGTCCGTTGGACGCTGTCGGCTCAATCTTGCCGATCATATCGATGCCCCACAGCAAATGGCCAAGGAGGTTAAAACATTCAAAGGCGACGGTGGCACGTGCACCTTGTCAGCGTATACTTGGCATTTGTAACAAACTCGGGCATGATTAAAACAATCAACCTCCATGGTCGACCAGTAATATCCAGCTCGCAAGATCTTTTTAGCCATAGTGTGCCCGCTAGAATGAGTTCCGAATGAGCCCTCATGCATTTCTTCGATGATCTTCGCAGCTTCATCTTTACCAACACATCTGAGCAACAGCCCGTCATGATGATGCGATGCGACACACCGTTGTTGAGGAAGAACTTCGGTGAGAATCTTCTTAAGAACTTCTTATCTGTTACAGAAGCTTCCTCAGGATACTCTTGAGTCTCAAGATATCGCTTGACATCGTAGAACCAAGGATTACCATCTTTTTGCTTCAATCTCAAAACAAAAGGCTGGCTCATTCAATCTCTGAATAGTTATCGAAGGCGCTTCATTAGCCCACTTGACTTTAAACATGGACGCTAGGGTGGCCAAAGCATCAGCTAGGTTGTTCTCTTCTCGTGAGATGTGATCGAAAGTGATTTCCTCGAAGTAAGGAATCAACTTCATCACATGCTCTCTGTAGGGAATCAAATTTGGGTGGCGAGTCTCCCAATCTCCGTTAATCTGGCAAATCACAAGTGCAGAGTCTCCATACACTTTTAGATGCTTAATTTTTAAATCAATTGCCGCCTCGATACCAAAGATACAAGCCTCATATTCAGCCATGTTATTGGTGCAATCAAAGCAAATTCGAGCTGTGAACGGGATATGATGACCGTCCGGAGTGGTGATTACTGCACCAACACCATTGCCTAATGCGTTGGAGGCTCCATCAAAGACCAAAGACCACTTGGATCTGGTTGGGTCCTCGCTTTGGGCACAGGATGTTACAATCCCGAACGTACATTATATCCTCATCAGGAAATTCAAACCTCATCGGCTGATAATCATCCACTGGTTGGTGGGCAACATAGTCTGCCAACACACTACTCTTGATAGCTTTTGAGTGGTATATTGGATGTCATACTCTGTTAAAGTCATTTGCCACCTGGAGATCCGGCCTGTCAAAGCGGGCTTCTCAAATATGTACTTGATCGGATCCATCTTGGATATCAACAAGGTTGTGTGGGTCAACATATATTGCCTTAGTCGGCGAGCAGCCCATGCTAAAGCACAACAAGTTTTCTCGAGCAGTGAGTATTTTGTTTCACATTCGGTAAACTTTTTGCTTAGGTAGTATATTGCATGCTCTTTTCGACCAGACTCGTCATGTTGGCCCAGCACGCACCCCATTGAGCTCTCAAGCACTGTCAAATACATGATCAACGGTCTGCCCTCCACGGGAGGCATAAGAATTGGAGGTTCCTGCAGATACTCTTTTATCTTATCGAATGCGGCTTGGCAATCGTCATTCCACCTGACCATCAGATCCTTCTTTAGCAACTTGAAGATGGGTTCGCATGTGGCAGTCATGTGAGAGATGAATCTAGAGATGTAGTTTAACCTCCTAGAAAGGCATGTCTGATGAGCTGACTTTGTAGGTTTTGTATCGCAAATGTGCGGATAGCAAGAGTCACCACCGACTTTTCTTTTATCCAATTAAGGGAAGCGAAAAGAGCGAGGAAAAGACCCGTTAGATTACGAGTAAGGGAGAAGGTTATGAAAAGGAAGGTATTAGCACCCTTTCCATCCGTAGTTATCTGGGCTCTTAGTTGCTCTTAGATCACTTTAAAATTGTGCTTTACGTGTGTTTGACAAAATGTTTTGAAAAGGCATTTCGCTTTGACTTTGTAATGATTCATGTAGGAATGTATACAAAGTGTTTGGAAATGTTTTGTTTTGAAAAGAGTTTGAACTTTGACAAAAGTGTGAGGTGTGAAAAGTGTTTTGTTAGAGCAAGCAACTAAAAGTCTTATTACTTACTCGAAATTGGTCGCTTTAGTGTTATTTCGTTCCTTTAGAATAGCGCTATCCATACCATTAATTGGTAGGTAACCCTATTCGTTGGATGTAAGCGGGACATTCGAAGGGACATCGGATGGTCATAGAAAGCAACTTGTAAGTATCCTAGCACATTGAAGGACTATCATCATTTTTCGTGGCGACAATCGAGGTCAAGATCATGTATTCGGAGGCGACATCGTGGGTCTTATGATCTTTGTATCGAAGGAATATGATGATTTGTTTTGAAAACAGCGTGCTAGGATACCTCTACGTTCGAGGACTTGACCATTTGAATTTGTAAAAACGAGAGAATTACCCTAAGGGTGCATGTGTGAAAAGTGTGTTGATTTCGGTATATGTTATCTTGAAAATTAGAGTGAGCTATGTTGATTTTATCTTGCCATACCGCCTAATTACTAGCGGTTTATAGGTGCGGAAAATAAATTGCGGAAGCGTAAAGTGCGGAAAGATAAATCCTCGCTATTACATGGCTTTAGGCGGATACATAATTGAAAAGTGCGGAAAATAAAAGTCCTAATTAAACTATTACATCCCATAGGCAATTACAAAATATGAAAAGAAAGCGATAAAAATTGTCCGAAGCGAGATAACTTTGTGAGCGGATGAAAAATCGGAAATACAAAATCGAATAAGAGAAAATGTTAGCAAAAATAATAATTTTTGAATGAGAAAAATGTTTTCATGCTAGAAATAACATTAATATGCTAAAATAATTTTTTGGGATTTTTTGGAGTTAATTTGACAATTAATAATCAATTAAAAGTGATTTAAATGCAAAAATTGAAATTAAATTAAATATGCATGCAAAAATAATATTTTTAATTTTATAAATTAAATAAACATTTTCTGAAAATAATGCAAAAATAAAAAAGTTTTTGGTGTTTTTTTAATGCATGATAAAAATTATTTAAAGTTAAATTAAATAGTATGAAAATATTAAAAGAAATAAAATAGAAAAATAGAAAAAATGTTAAGTTTGTAAAAGAGAAAAGGAAAACCGGTCCTGGCAGGGGTTGAACTCATGACCCTTGAGAGCATCTTCTACAGCCAATGCCTTAACCACTGCGCCATGTGACATCTGGTGTTTGTAAAATTGAAATCAATTGAATAAAAGCGTCAACGTGTCATTGTTTTGGTTCAAACACAGTCAGCCACACGTGGACCCCATTGACTTATGAATAGACGAATCGAACCTTCCCTCGCCCGCAAGCTCGCGGGAGTCCGATCGGTCAACAGCCGGACCCTAGCTCCGTCGTCTTCTCCGATGACTATGATTCTTAAACACCAAAATCTGATTAAAAGCAAAAGACCTTGTCCACCTATTTTGACCCTTTTGAATTCGATGGTGGTGTCTGTTTAAATTTGAATCGGCTGTCTGAGCCGATTCGAAGAAGACGAGAAACCTAACTATGGCAAACCGCGATTCTTACGTGCAAGCTTGAAGCGATGGCCCGGATCCATCATATGGAACCTCATGAACACAACAAAACCGTTCAAATCAATTGAAACAAACAGATAATAAAAATGCAAAATCAAGAAAGTTTTGAATATGTATGATCATGTATGCATCGATTAATTTGTTTGATCATTGATAATGATGTATACTTACTCAATCTTACCCCGAACACAATGGAATGGTTTTGAGAGCTTGAAAGTGGCGCAAATTAAATTCGATTTTCACAAGTTTATAAAATTTTGAGCAAAGTGAGGGTTGTTGTAAGGGCTAGGGTTTTGTGTCCTTTGCTTGCATCTTCTTTGGCTATTTATAGAGTGTATTAGGAGAGAAAAAGAAGGAAAAAGATTGGATCATGAATGTGCCATAAATATTTTTCAAATAAAATCAAATTTTGGAGAAAATTTAATTTTCTCTTTAATGTGAGCTAACGAATTTGGCATGTTCCATGGGCTATCTTGGACCTCAAGTTTGATATAAATTCACTCCTTTTGGAAAAATATCTTATTTTCATATTTTATATAATTTAATCTTGAATTAAATGGTTTTAAATTCAAAAATAAATCAATAAAATTGAAAATTGCCATGGCCAAGCATGAATGGGTCACAAATAATATCATGAACAAGTTT
Organism: Vicia sativa; assembly: GCA_021764765.1. NCBI lineage: Eukaryota > Viridiplantae > Streptophyta > Magnoliopsida > Fabales > Fabaceae > Vicia > Vicia sativa. The sequence goes on from CM038796.1 coordinate 206,101,548, forward strand.
GGATCATAAAATTATAGGCCCATTTGGAAAAAATTGCATTTTGACAAATATCTCCTTTTGTGCAATTGTTCAAAAATGCCCAACTTGTGAATGGTGTATTTTGCTCAATTTTCCACATTTTTGAGTGTTATTGGACTTTTTGGAAATCTCTAAGAGTCCTCTAACCAACCTTTTTGGTTTCATCGCAATTGGAGTTTCCATGCTCGATATATCTTCAAAACAAAATGTTGACTTTTTGTTGACTTTGAAAAGGACCTGTAATGTCTTGATCCATACCTTCCAAATGAAGCATTTTTTGAACATTCTTGTGAGACATGAAGTTGTAGAGAATTGAATTTCCTTCAAAACAAGAGGTGGTGGAAAAATTTCAGAGAAAGTATGAAGAAGTTATGCTCAGTCAAAGTTTGGTTGACTTTTCACTAAGAAACCCTAATTTGGAAAGTTTGACTTTTGAGCAAATCTTGAGTTTTCTTGATGAATCATGATCAACCCTTGATCAAATGATGAATGTAACTTCAAAATGAGGATGTTGACCAAAAATCATGAAGTTTGACTGTATGTTGACCACAGTTGACTTTTTGTCAATCTGTTGATTTTCAACCATCTGAGCAATTGTCTGAGGAAACTTGACTTGTGAGGCTTGAAACTTGACATGGAGAGTCTTTGAAGCATATGAGGAGGCATGATGACCATTGGAGATGTTGGAAGTCCATCTGGATCTAAGAATTGCCAAACCCTAGTTTGGGTTGATTGTCTAGGAGAGGGTTTGTCTGATCAACCTTTGAGGAATCCTTGAGCATGGATGTATGAAGTGTCTTGAGGAGAAGGAGGGCAAATTTTGGGGTATGAAAGTTGCCCCTGTTCAATCTTCTTGTACTGGAAGGGTTAGATTGGCATGCTCGCCTTTCGTGACCTGGAGGTAGAAGATGATTGAACACTCGAGTACACCTGAAAATTTGCACTTGCTGTTGGCTAATGATGCGGGAATGGGCTTACAGATGCCATTTGGAGAAGGTAGAGACTTCGCTGGGGAATGAGTCGTATGCTAGAATCGAGATTGTTGTCTGGATAGGAGAATTGCCGGAGATGGGCTTAAGATGCCATCCGGAATGACCGTTGCTGGGGAGTGAGCCGTACGCTAGGCTCTGTAGACGTTTCTTGGAAGTGAAGGGAGATGGGCTTAGGATGCCATCTGGAGGGAGTCGTCGTTAGACTTTGTGCTCATCTTTGAATGAAGTTATTGGTTTGTATTGATTTTTAACCAAATATGCGATACGAAGGTGGAGAGTTGTTGACAAGTAGTCGAAGATGGGCTTAAGATGTCATCGAGGGTCGTAAATCGTAGCTAGACTACTGTAATTCTTGTTGATAATAAGAAGGAATCAGAATAGATCTTCGTGTTGATTACTCTAAGGGGGTAGTATTTGGTAACATGTGGATATCTTCCCTGTTGTGCGTCGGGTATTAATCCACTGCCTGTTATCGGAGGATAACCTGTGATCGTTCAGATAGTTTTCCCGTCTAGCTTCGGGAATTAATCCTGGATCTGTTGTCGGAGGACAACAAGGGTGGTCGTTCGGATAGTTTTCTCGTCTGGATTCGGGTCTTAATCCTGGACCAGTTGTCGGAGGACAACTAGGGCGTTCGTTCAGATAGTTTTCCCGTCTGGATTCGGGTCTTAATCCTGGACCTGTTTGTTTCAGAAGTGATTTGTATCTGTTTTGGAGAAAACAAAAGAAACTTTGATAGAATACTGTTAGTCTTATGCAAAGTATGATGCATGACGATGTGTATGAATGACATATGCATATATTATAACTTTATGATAAATGTTGTGGTATTTCAAAACATATCCATCTTGAAGAAGATGTAGATGTTCTGCTTGAGGATTCGACTTGTTTGGGGCCGGAGCGGATGGAGACCACGAGAAGAAAAAAACTTTGATTCCTCCGATGCACTATCTGACCAAGTCTTGGGCCTAGATATTGTTGAGGAACACGTTGTTGAGGATCTCATGTATAGACCCTGCTGGGGAGAGTTTGGGAGGTAATCTGTTGGGGATCTTGTGTGTAGATATTTGCTAAGAGTACTTGATAGTTGCTGGGAGACCGGGTTAGAAGAATCTGGAGCCTGCTGGAATCTCTGGCTGGGGAATAGCAAGATGTAAGATTCCTCCGATGCACTATCTGATTAAGTTTCAGGTCTGGACACCGCTGCTGGAGAAAAGGGGAATTGTTGAGAGATATTCTGCTGGGGATAAATACCTCGGATGGGGATGAAATGTTATTGATTGGAAATTGGTGTGACATGGTTTAGTTGAGTGGAATCAACATCAAGTTCACCTCTACTCATTGAGGGAAGGTTTGTGGTGAGTGACCTTTGTTCGCGTTAAAGGTTCTGCTAGAGGATCTGACGTGAATTGATTCTCGGCTCGAAACGATTTACTCTTTTGATTTGTTTATAAAGATGCCGCGAGCATCAAGCTTTATTATTTTCAACACAAGAAAGATGATTTAATGATTATGAAAAAGGGGAAAGCTGAAATACCCTCAATTGATATTGGTATGCGTGTGACTAGCGCAAACTAGGCAACGCATTGGGGAGATACGAGTAAGGGGATTGTTATATAAAGGGAATAGATGGAGCACCCTAAATATATATAGTTATCTATAGCTTTATATATGAATATGTTTGATATGTTTGTGTGTTTTAATTGCTATTTCTATGATTGGGAAAGTTTCTCCTTTGGATTTTAAGAATGATAGATTATGTGGGATTCTAGGTTTTGTTATTATTGTGCTGCAAAGATCTATGGATCTTACGCATACATATCCTAGTGGAATTAGAGCATTTGTAGCTCGGATCTAAAGGGTTCTATGGTTTGTTTGGTGAGGGAGAAAGAAATTTGCTCGGCAAGGATGAGACCTTGTGCCTCGTATTCTCAAAAGGATGTTGAGAAAGTCGAGCAATCGTAGTTCCACTTATGCTAGTGGAAAGCAACGGGATGTTAGTAAGAGACAGACAAATGTCATCTTAATGAAAAATGTATCTAATCTATTTCATCACATACATTTTTTTGAAAAAAAGTTTGACTGAAAATCTTTCGTCGTAAGTTATAGGTGTTTTGCTTGAGTGTACAAGCGTTACCACTTACATGTTTAAGAAAGATGTTTTGAAAAAAAGATGATTGAATCTTTTAACTGTAAGTATTAGGTGTTTTGCTTGAGTGTACAAGCGTTACCACTTACAATTAAGAGATGTTTTTGTTTGAAAAAAAGTTTGAAAAAGTTTGAAAAGTTTTTTGACTGTATGTGATGTGATAGATGAGATACTTCTTCCATAGAGATGATAGATTTCTAAATCTCTAGGAGAAATTGATTGGATTAAAGGGATGCTTTTAAGAAGCCCATGGGTCCTTGTATTGTTAGCCCAAGAGGAGGCATTCAGGGTCATCGAGGTCCTTGTATAAAGCTCGAGAGGAAGCTATAGGGTATGGCTGGCTTTGTGTTAAAAGGGATTTCACCGAGAAACCGTCCTTTTGGAATTAAGAGTAATTTCACCGGGAAATTTTACTCTCTGGGGGGATTTGAAAGTGATTTCACCGGGAAACCATCCTTTCAGGGTTCTATCTTAGCGCGGGTGATTCTTTGTATTGGAAGCCCAATAGGAGGCTGTTAAGAGATTTCTGTCTCTTTCATTGTATGATGCCCAGAGAAGGCTAAACTCAATGAGGAGTTCTTTTGAACAAAGCCCAAGAGGAGGTGACTCAGCAGAATGTTGCCTTATATGAAGCCTAAGCGGAGGCTAAACTCGATAAATGAGTTTTCTTATATGAAGCCTAAGAGGCTAACTACGTGGGAGAGTTATCTTGCATAAAGCCCAAGGAGGCTATATTCATCTGGAGATGAATTATCTTGTATAAAGCCCAGCGGAGGCTACAACTGTGGGAACCTATTGGTTAGACTAATTGTTATGTTATAATTAGGCAGTTGTATAAACAAGTATGTATGAAGTTATTCACGAGGGAGTTTATGAAGGAAATATAGACAATGCATGATGTTTATTTGTAGAAGTTTATGAAATATAAACAAGTGTGCGTGAAACGACGTTCAAAAGCAGCGTAACTTGATTATTAACAAGTTTGAGCGTGTACAAGGAAATGAATATGTACGAGCAGTATTTATGTACAGAGAAAGATGGATGTACATAGGGGTTGGGACTTACACCATAAGGGAGGCCCATTGGTTTGGCAGTTTCACAGAATAATGCTCCTTTCAATACCAATGGTAGTGATATGTATAGATGAAGCGGAAAGCGAATGATCGAAGTTTATCTGTGAAAAAGTATTTTCAAAAAGTATATGTATTATGTACAGATAAAAGTTTTGTATGAAAAGTATTTGATATGTACAAGGAAAAGATGTATGTACATAAAGAATGTTGGTTTGTGTATACACAAGTGAAGTGAAAACAGACGATTGAAGTTTATGCATGCTTGAGTATAAAAAAGTATACGTATTATATACGATAAAATTTGTATGTATTTGGAAAGAGTTTGGTATGTACAAAGAAATATTATGTACACAAAAGAATGTTATGGGACTTACACCGTGAAGGAGGCCCATTGGTTTGAAAGCAGTTTCACAGGGAATAATGTTCCTTTTAATACCAATGGATTCGGTGTATAAACAAACGAATGAAAACAAATGGAAGAAGTTTGTTTATGTTTGAATATTAACAAAGATGTTTTGAATATGTACAAGGAAAATTAAATATGTACATAAAAGTTGGGACTTACATCGTGAGGAGGCCCATGATCGATTGAGAAATTCGAGAAAGCGAATTCGGTTTTATCGTTTAAATCGGATCGATCATGGTAAAAAGATGCAAGTTTGATGAAAAGTTTTGAAAAATGATTTTGAGAGTATTTTGAAATGTAAGGTTGATTTATGAGAAGTTTTGAAAAGAATCGAATTGAAAACTTGAAAAATTCACCTTTAAAGGTGTTTTGAAAAGTGTTCGAGCGTCGTTTCGCTCGATTAAAATTAATCAGATGAAAGTTTTTTCTGAAAATTTTTGCACTATCATAAAATAGATGTATTTATTGACAAGTGTACAAAAAATCACCTTAAAATAAGGAGTTTTGATTGGTTAAAAAAATTATGAAAGTTTTGTAAAAAAACATGAAAAATTGGAAAAGTTTGAAAAAGAATGGTATTGAGAGGGATTGAACCCATGACCAAAGGGGTGACCACGTGGCAGAGAGGACTAAAGGCAAACAAGCTACCACTGAGCCAAACGCGCGCTGGTGTTAGTGGACTCAGAACACGTGTAAACAAAGCATTGGAAATTTTGAAAATTTAAAAATGAAGAACACGCGCGCAGTGTTCTTCGTTGTTTTGATCTTCAGATTCTATGATCCAAGCTACCATCTTCGTTTCTCAATGAAATTCAATGATGTAAACATCAAAATTGCTCGGTTTTTCCTCACGAATACGATGGTACTTGTTAATTGTATTTATTTTAAGCCCAGAATGATTTAGGTTTTGAAAAACACTATGAACCCTAAGCGAAAATTTCAAATTAAATGATGTGTAGTTGATGATTCTTTGATTTTATTGAGGGCTATTGATCGTTATAAGTGCAGAAACAAAACGGCCATGAGTTTTTTTGTTTTAGTTCAAAGAATATGGATATCCAAGTTCGTGTTCTAACCTGTTCAAGTGGAGATCGAAGAAGGTGTAAACGTGTTTCCAGAGCTTGTTTCTCGATTGCTACAGCACCAGCGGCATGTATGGAAGCTAAATGGATGGTCTGCACTCCTTGAATCCTTCCAAATCAATTCAGCCAAGTCCACCTGCACAGTTCGAAATGGAAGCTCGAAATCGATGTTAAACCTGTTACATTTGCTTGCCAATGATCTGGATCATGTACATGAGGTACATGGAAGGTGTTAGGATGCTCACAACACAAATTAATCCAACCAAACTTCAAATTCGAATTCTATGGCACTTTGGAAAGTTTGAAAAATGGAAAATGAAATCGATTTTCATGATTCTTGTGTTGATTTTATGATTCAAACATGTTCCATATTGATTATATGTTATGTTAGACACCAAATTTCAACATGGTTTTAACTGAATTTCAAAAATGCAATGTTTCTCAATTTTGCACTATGTTGTGATTTTCAAGAAAGTAGAGAAAGCATGGATTTGCATTGCTTTGGTGTTGTTTTGGACTTGAAATGTGATCTATTTATAGGCCAAAGATTCGAAATGTTAGGCAAGAGTACATGGCATTTGGTGAATCAAGGATACCTTAAGGGTAAGAAAGACATTTGTAAAGGAAAGGAAGTTTCCTTTTTCACCATGTGCTCATTTTACAACTTTGATCCAATCCTCTCAATTATTACCTCTAGCTGATATTTATCAGCTCAATGATCCATTGGCATGGTTGGATTGCTTCTAGATGAAGAAAACACAAAATGACCTATAATTGAAGTTTTGAACTTTGAAAATATGTTCATGGAGCCTTTATGTTTCAATTTCAAAAGCATAGCTAGACTCCATGTATTTGAGAATTCTTGGACATTTTAGAAAGCTTGTTTCACAAGCTACAACTTTCATGTTTTGAGTTTTTTCCAATTCAAATTGGAACTAGGTGAAAAAATGGCATGAAGTTTGGAAAAAATAAGAAATTTCAACACTTAGAAAATTTTCTAAGTATGAAAACTTTGACTTTTGTTGACTTTTCAAATTCTTTGATTTTTATGATCATGATGGATCATTTGAAGTATTTTGATGATTGAAAAAGTTTTGTTTTGAAAAATTTGACCAAAAGTCAAAGTTTGACTTTTTTGTGCAGATGAATTTTCATCAGACGATTCTGAAATTGACTGATGAAATCTGTGAACTTCTGTGATGTTTTGAATCCAGAAATTAGGTCAAGATGTTGTATCTAGGATATAATGACCCATATCTATCCAAAAAAGTCATTTCTTGCTCAAAAAGTCAGAGAATTCTCATGCTCGATCAAAACCCTAATTGGTCGATCCTCGATTGATCTATGAGAAAAATGGATATCTGATGATCAGAGGTTGATGATTTGATCAAGATAGATCAAATGAGGTGAGAAAAACTCAAACCCTAATTGATTGTCTCTTGAATCAGATGAAAATCTGATGAAACCCTAAATTGACACATGAATGCTACACCGATTAATGTTATACGAGCTAGTGATGCAATGATGCAAATGTAAGGTGGTATATTAGGTAAAAATTGGGGTATGATGGATGCCCTATTTAAGTTTCTTTAACACGAGAGATGAAGATGAATATCTTCGTTTTGATAGGTGTAAAGAGACTTAAATATCGAGAATCATAAATTTTGGACCTAAGATACCAAAAGATCGAATGATGCAAAATGATTGTAAAGGTTTTACCGGATGATATCAAAGGAATGACATGGTGGGAAAAATTTTGTGGATACGTCCTATTTGGGAAAAATGACTCACAAAATATGTGAATATCTGTTTCACTTTGGGAAATGAAGAGATTACCTTACATCGACCTTGTGACAATGTTTAAGGTAAGTGAGAATGTAATTACCAATTATCAGCCTTGTGATAGTACATGGTAATGAGTTCTGAAGATATTACCAATAATCAGCGAAGTGATAATTATAACAAGGTAAATCTTTTAAGGAAGTTGCTGCGTATTCAGCTCTTGTGAATAACAGATAGTGAAAGAAACAGATTTCAAACGGGTTTTAAAGATATTACCAATTATCAGCAAAGTGATAACTATAACAAGGAAAATCTTTAGAAAATTGCTGTATATTCAGCTTTGTGAATAACAGACAGTGAGAGAAACAGAACTCAAATGAGTTTCTATTTTCTTGGATATAATCTTGCCGAGGATTTCTCTCTTGAGAAGATGCGGGCATTTTGACTAGAGGGCACAGGTTTTCTTTTGGACAGAAAGACAACATGCTGGGAATTTTTGAATTGTCGTGACTTGGCCTTGTTGAGAAGGACAAAACTTTTCGACAATGTTGAGGAATGAAAATAAGCAGCTCAGATAATGAGGCTATTGCTTATTGCTTTGTTGATTATAGACATGGTTCTATCCAGGAACGAACTGGAAAGAAAAAGTCAATCAAGACATTATTCCCAATGAGGAATGAATCTCGGTGGGAATGTGGTAGAGAAGGAAATGTATTTGGGAATACTCCGTTGGGGAAAAAGACTTGTACTTTTTTCTGTTTGGAGATATTCTACTGGGAACAGACTTGTACTCACATGAGTAAGCGTGATTTACACCAGTGATTTGGAAGCAAACATTTTGGGAGATGCAAAAAATGCAATGAATGATGCTATTATGTATGAATGTCATGAATGTTATATGCATGCTAACAATACTTTGACAAAGACACTATAGAGATATTTGGGAAAAGGACCACGTCACAGTTCGAACAAATACTTGGTGAAAATTGCAGCAATGGTGCAGATGTTCACTAATGAATAATTTGAGTTGCATGCTTTAAACTCTCTGAGAAAGACATTTTATTGGCAACTCAGCCGTGGATTCTTTTTGGATAAGAATACCGTCCTTTGATGATTCTGCTGAGGAGAAGACTGCTGTAGCAGTAGTTTTATCCTTCGGAGATCGAAACACTCATGGAGAAATTGTTGAAGCTCTTTCCGTGTTCATAGTTCAAAGGAATTTTTTGCTTTTGTTTCAAAATTTTGAAGTAAAATTCATTTAAAACATTTTAGTTTCAAAAGTGATTTTCACAATAAAAGCGTTATTTTGCAAAGCAGAATAAAGTAGGAATTGCAAACAAAAGCACAAGGCTCAAATTTATTGATAGAATGGTAATCGATAAATCGTGATTCCATGAACTATTTACAAAAGTTGGAAATGATAATTTATTGGGAAAAGGCTACATTGAAAGCAAATAACTACTATCCTAACAACTTTGAATTCCCATGTGCTTGTTGCTTGGAAGATTTGATTGAAGATCCGTTGATGGAAATTTCTTCATATGGACAAAATCTGGTGATCATGATTACTTTGTCATTTTGTATCCTTGTTTTGCCTAGATTGCCTTTTCAAGTTTTCAATCTATCGGGATAATTTCATTTATTGTCTCTAATTTTTGCACGGATCGCCTATTCAGGTTTTCAATCCACCGAGACACTCTTTTTGCCTAAGCCGCCCTTTTGGTTTTCGACTTAGAAATTGTTCTTTTGTTTTAAACAAAGTATTTCTTATTGCGTCGGCATTCACGGGATCGCGGGAGTTCATCGCCGTCCATGGTTGTGAGAGTCATAGCACCTTGAGAGCTTCTTTTGACGATGTATGGGCCTTCGTAATTAGGAGTCCATTTGCCCTAGAATCGGTTGAAAAAGCAGAATCTTTTTAAGCACGAGGTCACCTTCTCGGAATTCACAAGGTCGGACCTTTTTGTCGAAAGCTTTCTTCATTCTTCTTTGATATAATTGTCCGTGACACAGAGCGGTCAGGCGCTTTTCTTCAATTAAGTTCAGTTGGTCGTATCTGCTTTGACACCATTCGGCCTCAGATAAATTGGTTTCCATAAGAACTCTCATTGAGGGGATCTTAACTTCTACGGGGAGTACTGCTTCCATGCCGTATACTAGAGAAAAAGGAGTTGCCCCTGTTGACGTGCGTACTAAAGTACGGTACCCATGCAGAGCAAATGGCAGCATTTCGTGCCTGTCTTTGTAAGTGATGACCATTTTGGATGATCTTTTGATGTTCTTGTTGGTACCTTCAGGCGCGTTCATCTTTGGCGGTAAGGAGATGAGTTATGATGCTCGATCTTGAATTCCTCACAGAGTTCTTTCATCATTTTGTTGTTTAAGTTAGATCCATTATGCGTAATGATCTTGCTTGGAACACCATATCGGCAAATGAGGTTATTTTGATGAACCTCACAACCACTTGTCTTATAACGTTGGCGTAAGATCTTGCCGACCCATTTGGTGAAGTAGTCAATAGCCACTAAAATGAAGCGATGTCCGTTGGACGCTTTTGGTTCGATCATCCCAATCATGTCGATGTCCCACGTGGAGAAAGGCCACGGAGAGGAGAGAACGTTGAGTAGAGTCGGTGGCACATGGATCTTATCTGCGTAGATCTGGCACTTGTGACATCTTTTGACGTGTTTGCAGCAATCGGATTCCATCGTTATCAATAGTATCCGCTCTCAATATTTTCTAGACATTGCATGCCCATTTGAATGGGTTCCAAAGGACCCTTCATGCATTTCATGGATGATTGTGTCTGCTTCTTATCTGTCGACGCATTTGAGCAGGACCATGTCGAAGTTGATTGCTTCCAGAGGTTCTTTGTGAGGCTGAATGATCCTTTCCTCGTGCTTAAGTAGTCGAGAAATTTCATCCGGGATCTCTTCTTCAACTTCTTTTTCGGCGAATTCACAGGGAATTTCAAAGTTGGGAGAGAGCGTAGAGTTATTGCTTTCAATGGTTTTGTCCATTTGTTTAATCTGCATTTTTGATTTATATTTGATTAATTTTTTTTTTTTGTGAAAGTGTATGCAGATTATTATATATATATATTTTTTTATTGTGATTTTTTTATTGTGTTTTTTAGGATTATCATTTCCAGAAAAGGGTAAAAATGAAAATAAACACAGAGTGTGGAAACAAAACAACGCGTTTTATTTATGATTCACAATATGAACAGGGCCCTAAAATACAAACTCATTTGTCTTGGGCAAGACAAAGAGAAATTATTTAAAAGCTAAGCCCTATAAAACATCTCTTCACTTTGGGCGAAGTGAGAGTTCAAAACAAAAAGCAAAGATAAACTACTTAGAGCTATGAACATTAGTCTTAACTTCAACGGGTTTCCAGTAATGGCAAACTCCTTGGATATCGAGATAATCTGGTAATTTCCCACTTGGTTTAACCCTTGAGCAAACTTTGGTTCTTTGGTGAGCGAGCTTTGAAGATTCTGGACGATGGCCCTTTCCTTTTGTGCTGCTAAAGCGATCTTCTTGATTAACAGATCGGGAAGTATAGGATACAGCATGGGTACTTCCTGTTGACCTTTGTGTTGAATTTTGGGGATCGCCTTCAATCTTACGGTGAAGAGACTGGTTGTCGACACTTTCTAGATCGTATCCAGTCGTACTCTTGATCTTGATGATCATGTTGATATAGTGATAACCAGGATCGGCAAGGGAATTCCAGGCGTGTTGAGCGAGATCTTTGTTTGGGATCTCGATCATTGATTAAGTGAGAAGGCAGTATACCTCTTACGGTTGACTAGGGTATTCAAAGTCATCGCCCGTCCGTAGGTTGGATATCTTGATTCGGATCTTGAGCTTTACGCGATGTATTTCACCATGTAGTCGAATTTGCCACTTGGTTCTCCCAAGGTATCCCAAATTTCAGCAGGGACTGGTGGATTCTCATGCCTTTGCAGGGACATATTTTTGAATTGATTAGTCGGTGCATATGATTCCTCCTGAGACACATACTCAGGGCTATTCAAATAAGTGGTCCACTCATCTTCATCAAGCTCGGCATCTTTCATGATTCTTAATGAAGGGATCTGAACTTCGATTGGAAGCACGACTTCCATGCCATAAACAAGAGAGCGGGGTTGCCCTGTTGAAGTCTGACAGTGATCCAGTAACCATGCAAAGCGAAGGCAACATCTCATGCCAATCTCGATGAGTTACTACCATCTTACGCACCTTCTTAATGTTCTTATTCGCCGCTTCAGCTCGTTCATCTTGGGCGATGCGGAGGCAATTGTGGTGCTTGATCTTGAAGGACTCATAGCTCCTTCATCATCTTGTTGTTAAGATTCGACCCATTATCTGTGATAATCTTGTCGGGAATCCCGTAACGGCAGATGATGTGGTGTTTGATAAACCGGGCAACCACCTGTTTGGTGACGCTTGCATAGTGTCATACCCCAAATTTTGACCTAATATACCACTTTGCATTTGCATCATACGCACAATCTTATTCGGATAGCATTGATTGGGTATAGTCTTCTGAAGCCAAAATTAGGGTTTCATCAGATTTTCATCTGATTCAAGAGCTAACCAATTAGGGTTTGATATTTTCTCATCTTATTTGATCTATCTTGATCAAATCATCAACCTCAGATCATCAGATATCAAATTTTCTCACAGAACAGTCGAGGATCGACCAATTAGGGTTTTGATCGAGCATGAGAATTCTCGACTTTTGAGCGATGGATGACCTTTTTGGATAGAGATTGGTCATTACATCTTAGATACAACATTCTGACCTAATTTCTGAATTCAAATCATCACAGAAGTTCACAGAATTCATCAGTCGTTTTCAGAAACATCTGATGAAAATTCATCTGCACAGAAAAGTCAAACTTTGACTTTTGATCAAATTTTCAAAAAAAACTTTTCCATCATTAAAAACTTCAAATTATCCATCTTGATCATAAAAAATCAAAGAATTTGGAAAAGTCAACAAAAAGTCAAAATTTCTATAACAGAAAAATTTCTAAGTGTTGAAATTTCACATTTTTTCCAAACTTCAAGCCTTTTTTTCACCTAGTTCCAATTGGAATCTGAAAAAACTCAAAACATGAAAGTTGTAGCTTGTGGAAAGATCTTTCCAAAATGTCCAAGAACTTCAAAATCCATGAAGGCTAGCTATGTCTTTGAAATTGGAACATAAAGGTCCATGAAACTTGATTTTTCAAAGTTCAAAACTTCAATTATAGGTCATTTTGAAGTTTCTTCATCTAGAAGCTTTCTAACCTTGCCAAATGGATTGATGAACTGATAAATATCAGTTAGAGGTAATAATTGAGAGGATTGGATCAAAGTTGTAAAATTGAGCACATGGTGAAAAAGGAAGTTTCCTTTTAAGGCAAAAGTCTTTCTTACCCCTTAAGGTAACTTTGATTTTCCAAATGCCATGGACACTTGCCTAACTTGATCAGAGCCTATTGCCTATAAAAGGATCACAAATTCAAGCCAAATAGACACCAAAGCTTCACAAATACATGCTTTCCTTCCACTTTCTTCAAATTCAAGTATCATAAGTTCAATTTGCCAAACATTGCAATTTTCAAATTTAGCAAGAACTATGATATTCTTTGGTGTCTAACATGTTTTATAATCAATATGTAACTTGTATGAAACATAAAACTAACACTAATCACACTAAAAACCCGTTTTTACTTTCTATGCACATAAACTTTCAAAACTGCCATGGAATTCGAAACTGAAGCTAGGCTTGATCAATTGATGTTGTAATCATCCATACACCATCACCATACCTCATGTACATGATCCAGAGCAAGAACATCTAACTGTAACACGATTTACATAAATCGAGCTGCCATTTTGAGCTGTGCGGTGGTGGGTTGGAGAGTTCGAGGACATTCGAGCAAGCGGTGATCATACACCATCCCTAGAGGGCGATGCTTAAGTGATCAAGAAACAGCTGAAACACTCCGGCATCGATTTCAATCTTCACTTTTCGAGTTAGAACAAGCTGGTTCTCATAATTCCTTGCACCAATTGAAAAAGCTCACGGCCATTTGTTTTACGCACTTATAACGATCAATAGCCCTCAAAGAAATCAAAAAATCATCCACTACAAGTCATTTAATTTGAATTCTTCGTTTTAGGGTTCATCACGATTTCCAGAAAGTAAAACATGGTAGGCTTAAAATAAATGCAATTAATCACCATCATCATATTCCTTGTTAAAAATCAAGCAACTTTCATGTTTACATCGTGTGATTTCATCAAGCAGTGATATAGGTTGGATTGAAGATTGGAGAAGGCGATGCAAGCTGGCGTGTTTTCAAAATTCAAATGAGTTTTATAATATATTTAAGCGAATTAACATATGTTATTGGATGTATCACCTTGATTGCCACTCACTCTTAAAACTCTCTTGCCTTGCCATGCCATCATGTCCGGGTTCGAGCCTTGTAGGGACCAATTTTTTCAAACTTTTCATTCAAACTTTCCAATATCATGTCTACACGTGTTTTTCCACTAACACCTGATAACACGAATTTATATAACATATTTGATGTATTTTTCATAAATAATGTTAATGTTTTTATTTAATTATTTCACTTTATTTCCGTATTACGTTGGTATTTTCTATGTTTCAGGTATTTCGTATTAAATAAAGATAAATTGAGCAAAGAAGTAAAATCGAGGAAAATCAGTTAAAAGCAAAGAAATGAAGCAAAAGGTGTGATATAGTGAAAAGGAGGTGTTATAAAGTAAGAAAGCAATTATGTGAACGAAGGCCCAAGACTAGCCCAGCAAAGCCAGGCCCAGAAGTGGAGCCCGCGTCTCCAGCTGCCACGTCACGGGTGAGACGGTCGTCTCACCCTCCCACTTCTTGGGCGCCCGCCTCGGTGGATCCACCACTTCGCCAAGCACTTGGGGCCACGTCTCCCTTGTAGACCGATTCTTGAGGCGCCTCCCAGTCTTCAAGGCAAGATTTTCTCACACGATGCCACTTATTTGGGCGATTCGAGATTGGCGATTATTTCATAGATCTATAAATAGGAGTTCAGTTCGAGTTGGGGTCGGTCGACATTTCACCGAACAACCGTTATTTTATATTTATAATTTTATTCCAATATTGTATTTTGAATTTATTTTATTTTAGTTTTCACGATCTAACCTTACGTTAGATCCGATTACTTTATTCCTTATCGTATTTATTTTCCTCTCAATTCAAAGTCAAGAACAAGGTTATTTCGGCATTCTTAATTTCGGGTTTTATTTATTTATTTTATGTTATTTAATTTATTGTTGCACGATATTATTTATTTGATTGTGGTAATGTTTAAATATATTGAACCAATTTATTTATGCATATACGAATTAATTAATATACGGCTAATTAGTTTGATATTGGTATGTAAATTAATCGATCCTTAGGAATCTAAAATAAAGGCATAATGTTACGTTGTTAAAAATATTCTTTCGACTTAGATATCTAATTTAATTTATTAATAGGTTTAGAAACCAACGAGGCGAAAGTTTGAGGTTAATAAAGCTGACTAAGATTAGAAACCAACAGGCGGCAGTTTGAGGTTTAGAATCGAGATAGTAGATACTAGGTATTGTTTTTAAAAACATGACATTTAAAACCAATTAAACTTTATTTATTTTCAAAAGTGTTTTATATTCGTAGGATAGCGAAAGCATACGTTAGGATTTAATTACATGATTCTTATCAATAGGCGACAGTTTGAGATAGGATCTTTAGATAAGTATTGTTTCTTTGAAATAGGATTTTTATCAACATGAGTAACACGTCGGTGGAAATTTAGATCCCTTAGGTTAGGCAATTACGTGCCGATATCTATTTATTTATTTATTATATTTTCCTTAACCAAAAACCTTAAAGAATTATTCGCCTTAGTGTATCAGTAACTTAGGATAACGATAGATCGATTTATAGTCTCGTGGGTTCGATATCTTTTAAAACTACGCGATAGGATTGTGCACTTGCGATCTGGCGATTAATAGGCGATAAAGTCGCGATCAAGTTTTGGCGCGTTGGGACTATTTAAGTCGATATTGTAACTCGGTGTTACAAGTATAGACTAAGGCATTTTATTTTATTTACTATGTATAACCCAAATTTTCCTCGCCCATTATCGATATTATGAGGAACCACAAGAATCCCATAGATCCGAACTTGAAATACTGAACTTTAATGCTTCACAAACCTACTCCTACCCCAACTACCTTCAGATCTACCAATCCCCATATTTTGAAGAACCACAAGAAATTTATAATCTCAACCAAAATTTTCCTCAACCCAATTCTTCCTACAATTATCACACCCAATATTTTGAGGAATCACCAGAACCATACAAATATGATCTCGAAATATTAATGGAAGATTTTAATGAATCATGTAGAATGATACAACGCTTTGGGGAAACACAAAATGAGACTTTAACTTACTTTCAAGACTCTGAAGAATCGCAAGATTTTAATTTCGAAACATCAATAGAGGATTCCGATGAGATGATAATTAACTCTAGGATAGAGTCTATGATCGAACACTTTATAGAGGCACAAATTATCCAAAATGAAGAAGTAAGAAAACAAAACCTTCAAATTAATGAAACCCTTAGCCAACTAACCATTAAGGTAGAATCCCTCGCATCTCACAGTATGTTCTTAGAGACTCAAATATCTCAACTCGAGCAAAACCTTCTAGGACCTTTACCCGAGGAAGATGTGGATGTTGAAACAACCATTATGAGAATACTACTTGGTGATGATGACTATGAGGAGAGTATTGTGGACGAGGAAAGTTCGGCGAGGAAATTGTGGAGATTGAGAAAAATGAACCAACAATGTTCGAAAAGGTGGTTGTAAAGAGGTAGAGGAGGAAGCATCTATTGTAATCCCGAATCACTACATCCACTAATTCCCTTCCGAAAATTTTATGGAAACTCGGTAGACTCCCAATCTAAAACGTACGTTGCGGTATTGAAAAATATCCACACTAATTTACCACTATTGGAAGTCGTACCTAAAAAGCGAAAATTAGAGGACCATAAAATTAAGGAAATAATTACTGTTAAGAGGGTGAGGTTAACTTATGAGGCGATGGATGAAATCACTAAGCCTAAAATTGAAAAACTTATATTTAGGATAAATCCAGAACCACTACCAAAATTTCGAAAGAATAAACCGCCCTACAAACGTAAGAAAAGAAAAGGTGAGGGATATGTGAGATGGCTTGATAAGTGGCCATGGAAAATTAACAGATAGTCATTCTAGTTTTTAATTTTAATTTTTCTTTTTCGTATTTTAAATTTTTCAATTTTATGTTAAAATTTAAATTTTATTCGGTTAACGGTTGCACCCTTTCATCTGATGCGTTCGAACTATTTTCCACTAATACCGATAATTATATTCAATTAAATAATCTACATTAATATTTATATAATAATTGAATATTCTTATTATAAATATTCTTCTATTAATATACAGAATTAATATTTCCCAATATTTATTATATTAATTATACGCCTTTCTCTTTTCTGATTTCTCCTGGTTTTATCGCATTGAGGACAATGCTTATTTTAAGTTTGGGAGAGTCAGAACATTTCTTTGTTCGTTATTATTTTCTTTGCTCTATTTAGTTTTTCCCTTTTAGTTTCCTTTTTCTATGTATTGCAAATTTCAATTCAATAAAATACATGTTTATGAAATTTTAATCTTTTATGTTTAATTCTCGTGCATATTCGAATTCCTCCTTTTTCTTGAGCCATAACGACAAATTTTAACACAAATTAAAAGCATTTATTGACATATTCAACTAGTATTAAGGTTGCTTAAATTAAATAAGAATTCGAGCGCGACTTAGCAAAATTGTTATCGTCCTAACACTTTAAAACCCCCAATGTGTTAGATTGATTTAAGTACTTATTATACCAACACCTTAAGACTTAGTTTTAAAGTAATCCGAGTAGTTTATTAAGCGATCGACACCTTAAAGCGACAAACTACGTGGAGAATCGATGAATATAAGTGTTTGATCAAGAATTTTAAAGAAAATTTTTATTAGAAGATGCGCTTATTAAGTTAGATGGTCCTTACGGATCATTTAATTCAGAGTTGCAAACTATAAAATATTTATGCAACCATCCATTATGAATTGGTTCGATGGTCACAGTCTTTGAACTTGGTAGAGCGGATGACGATCCGATCCCCAATTTGTGATTGGATAAAGGAGTACCAAATATAATTACGGGACTCCTAGCTGGATTATAAAGATCAAAGTCACTAACCGGTTACTCCACTATAATGCGTGGTAATGGGCTTAATGTGATTGCGCGAGAATGAAGCGGGTGAAACAAAGCGAAAGTATCAGTCGAGCTATAATTCATGACTTAAATTGTGCAGCAAAATGGGGTTATCTAGTGTTATTACGGTAATTTTGGTGTCAAAGTCTAAACTCGAGTTATCCAACAAATAAGTGAATTGCAACCTAGTACAAATTGAATTGTGTTATGTATTTGCGTTTGACTTATGCTTAAGTGATTTTCATTTTACTTTTGCTTGAGGACAAGCAAAGGTTTAAGTATAGGGGAGTTTGATAACACGAATTTATATAACATATTTGATGTATTTTTCATAAATAATGTTAATGTTTTTATTTAATTATTTCACTTTATTTCCGTATTACGTTGGTATTTTCTATGTTTCAGGTATTTGTATTAAATAAAGATAAATTGAGCAAAGAAGTAAAATCGAGGAAAAATCGATTAAAAAGCAAAGAAATGAAGCAAAAGGTGTGATATAGTGAAAGGAGGTGTTATAAAGTAAGAAAGCAATTATGTGAGCGAAGGCCCAAGACTAGCCCACAAAGCCGGGCCGAGTGGAGCCAGCGTCTCCAGTGCCCGTCCGGGTGAGGCAGTCGTCTCACCCTCCCACTTCTTGGGCGCCCGCCTCGGTAGGGTCCACCACTACGCTGCACTTGAGGCCTGCGTCTCCCTTGTGGACCGATTCTTGAGGCGCCGTCCCGGTCTTCAAGGCAAGATTTTCTCACGATGCCACTTATTTCGGGACGAATTCGAGATTAGCGATTATTTCATAGATCTATAAATAGGAGTTCGGTTCGAGGTGGGGTGGTCGGCATTTCATAGAACAACCGTTATTTTATATTTCGCAATTTTATTCCAATATTGTATTTTAAATTTATTTTTATTTTAGTTTCAGCGATCTAACCTTCGTTAGATCCGATTACTTTATTCCTTATGCGTATTTTATTTTTCCTCTCAATTCAAAAGTCGAGAACAAGGTTATTTCCATTCTTAATTTGAGTTTTATTTATTTATTTTATGTTATTTAATTTATTGTTGCACGATATTATTTGATTGTGGTAATGTTTAAATATATTGAACCAATTTATTTATGCATATACGAATTAATTAATATATAAGCTAATTAGTTTTGATATTGGTATGTAAATTAATCGATCCTTAGGAATCTAAAATAAAGCGGCATAATGTTACGTTGTTAAAATATTCTTTCGACTTAGATATCTAATTTAATTTATTAATAGGTTTAGAAACCAACAGGCGAAAGTTTGAGGTTAATAAAGCTAAGATTAGAAACCAACAGAGTTTGAGGTTTAGAATCGAGATAGTAGATACTAGGTATTGTTTTTAAAAACATGACGACATTTAAAACCAATTAAACTTTATTTATTTTCAAAAAGTGTTTTTATATTCGGTAGGGATAAGCGAAAGCATCGTTAGGATTTAATTACATGATTCTTATCAATAGGCTGACGGTTTGAGATAGGATCTTTAGATAAGTATTGTTCTTTGAAATAGGGTTTTATCAACATGAGTAACACGTCGGTGGAAATTTAGATCCCTTAGGTTAGGCAATTACGTGCGATATCTATTTATTTATTATATTTTCCTTAACCAAAAACCTTAAAGAATTATTAGCCTTAGGCGTATCGTAACTTAGGATAACGATAGATCGATTTATAGTCTACGTGGGTTCGATATCTTTTAAAACTACGCGATAGGGTACGTGCACTTGCGATCTGGCGATTAATAGACGATAAAGTCGCGATCAACACCAGCGTTTGGCTCGGTTGGTTGCTTGCTCTCTTAAGGCTTTGTGACACGTCCCCTCATGGTCATGGGTTCAAAACCAGCAAGACCATTTTTCACTCCTTTTACAAACTCTTCAATATTTTTCATGTTTTTATCAAACTTCAACAATTTTTTAACCAATCAAAACTTCTCATTTTGAGATGATTTTTGCACACTTGTCATTTAATATATATATTTTATGATTATGTCAAAACCCAAAAAACTTTCATCGATTAATTTTAATCGAGCGGCGTTACGAACACTTTTCAAACCTCCTCAAGGTGAATTTTTCACGTTTTCGACTTAGATTTTTTCAAAACTTCTCATAAATAAACTAAACATTTTCAAAACATTTTCAAATCATTTTCAAAACATTTCATCAAACTTGCATCTTTTACCATGATTGATCCGATTTAAGCGATAAAGCGATTTTGTCTTCTCTCGAATTTCTCGATCGATCATGGGCCTCCTTATGGTGTAAGTCCCAATCCTTTATGTACATACTTAGTGTTACTTGTACATATTCAAAATATCTTTGTTAATATTCAAACATAAACAAACTTCCTCCGTTTGTTTTCATTAGTTTGTTTATACACGAATCCATTGGTATTGAAAGGAGCATTATTCCACGTGAAGCGCTTTCAAACCAATGGGCCTCCTTCAGTATAAGTCCCATAACATTCTTTTATGTACATACACATTTTCACTGTACATATCAAATACTTTTCATACAAAACTTTTATCTGTAACAGATACTTTTGAAAACACTCTTTTCTGATTAAAATTCGATCTTTCGTTTTTTATTTATACATACATATTAAAGCGAATACCATTGGTATTGAAAGAGCATTATTCCACTGAAAACTACAAATCAATGGGCCTCTCTTATGGTGTAAGTCAACCCTCCTATGTACATCCATCTTTCTCGTACATAAATACTCGTTCGTGTACATACTCACTTCCTTGTACAGTCCAACTTGTAAATAATCAAGTTCGCTCGTTTTAAGCGTTCGTTTCCACGAGACACTTGTTTATATTTCATAAGCTGCGTAAATAAACATCATGCATTGTTTATATTTCCTTCATAAACTCCTGAATACATATACACACACACACACTGTTTATACAAACTGTCTAATCATGACATAACAATTAGACTAATCAATAGGTTCCCCACGTTATAGCCTCCGCTTGGGCTTCACACAAGACAATCAATCCCGACATGGGATAGCCTCACTTGGGCTTCATACAAGATAACTCATCCCAGTTGAGTTTAGCCTTCTCTTGGGCTTTGTACAAAAGAAACTCTCCTTGAGGTTAGCCTCGCTTAGGCTTCATATAAGACAACACTCCCTGTTGAGTTCGCCTCCTCTTGGGCTTCGTTCAAAGAACTCCTCATTGAGTTTAGCCTTCTCTTGGGCATCATACAATGAAAGAGGCAATCTCTTGACCTCCTCTTGGGCTTCAATACAAAGAATCACCACGCTAAGATAGAACCCGAAAGGATGGTTTCCGGTGAAACCAATTCCCAATAGAGTAAAATTTCTCGGTGAAATTGCTCTTATTAGAAAAGGACGGTTTCTCGGTGAAATCCCTTTCAAGCCAAAGCGGACATACCTATAGCTTCCTCTTGAGCTTCATACAAGGACCCTCGATGACCCTCGATGACCCTCGGAATGCCTCTCTTGGGCTAACAATACAAGGACCCATGGGCTTCTTAAAAGCATCCCTTTAATCCAATCAATTTCTCCTTGAGATTTAGACATCTATCATCTCTATGGAAGAGGTATCTAATCTATCACATCATCTGATCAAAACTTTTCAAAACTTTTTCAAAGCTGTTTTCAAACAAAACATCTCTTAATTGTAAGTGGTAGCAGCTTGTACACTCAAGCAAAACACCCATGCTTATTAATGATTCAATCATCTTTTTCAAACATCTTTCTTAAACATGTAAGTGGTAACGCTTGTATACTCAAGCAAAACACCTAATACTTACGATGAAAGATTTCATTTCAAAGCAAACTTTTCAAAATGTATGTGATGAAATAGATTAGATACATTTTTCATTAAGATGACATTTATGCATCTCTTACTAACATCCATTGCTTTCCACTAGCATAAGTGGAACTACGATTGCTCGACTTTCTCAATCCTTTTGAGAATACGTGAGCTGAGTCGTCCTTGGCGAGCAAATTTCTATCTCTCTCAGACCAGACAAACCATAGAACCCTTTAGATCCGAGCTACAAATGCTCTGATTCCCATTAGGGGATATGTATGCAGAAGATCCACAGATCTTTGCGAGCACAATAATAATAACCCTAGAAATCCCACATAATCTCGTTTCTTATTCCAAGGAGAAACTTTCCCAATCATAGAAATAGCAATTAAAACACACAAACATATCAAATATATTCATATATAAAGGCGTAGATAACTACATATATTTAGGGTGCTCCATCTATTCCTTTATATAACAATCCCCTTACTCGGAATCAATGCGTTCGTCTAGTTTGCTGAGTAGATTCGCATACCAATATCAATTGAGGGTATTTGACTTTCCACTTTTCATAATCATTAAATCATCTTTCTTGTGTTGAAAATAATAAAGCTTGATGCTCGCATCTTTATAAACAAATCAAAGATTTAAATCGTTACGTGCGGAGAATCAGAACTCACGTTAGCATCCCTCTAGCGTCACCTTTCGCAAACAGGAAAAATGGCGACTCTTGGGGATATTTGAAACTTTGATTTTCAAAAAGTGTTACTCCGAGAGCACCAAGCTTTTTTATTTTCAAAAGAAAGAAAGGGATAAGCTTTTATGTTTTGCATATATCATTTTTCTTTATTGTGTGTTTTGCGATTTCATCGATGGAAAGAAATCTAACCGGTTTAAAACATTTAAGATTTAGGTGGAGATATTATCGTGAGCGTTCAATGCTTTGAAGTTAATATTTCCTTGATGGAGGTTATCTTGAGGTATTGTGTTTAGTAAGTAATTGCAATGTATTTTCGAAACTTAAGAAGTGAGTGGGCACAGAACACATAAACCATCACAGCCATTAGGATGTAGTGCGAGAGATTATTGGTAAGTCTAGAGTAATTGTCATGCGAGACTACGATCGGCGAGTTTCTCTTGAAAAATATTATTGGACACACGAGTAATCCACAAATCCGATAATATTTCAAGAGGTGTTGAGCTGTATTATCGATGGAACGTTTCACGGATGAATAAGCCCATAGAACTTAACCACGTTGATTCTTATCGTTGGCTTCATGCTCGTGACGAGCGCTTGACCGTGTATAACTACTAACCATGTTTGCGCATTCATGCATTCATTCATTCATAAAAAAAAAAAAAAAAAAAACTTTTTCTTCCAATTTCCAAAATTTAGAATTTTTCTTTGTAAAATATTTTAGGTTAGAGTGATGGGCGTGGAGGAAGATTCACCAAAAGTTCAGATTTTAGAATTCTGGCGGAAAGTTGAAAGAGTTAGCATCCTTGGTAGAAGATCCTCGGATTTGAGCGCTATGGAACTCTTTTAACTCTTTTGAGCATGCGTTGATGAAGGACTTCTCAAAACTTTCGTTCGTTCTACGATCCGTCTATCATGTTTCACTTTCACGACTATCGGTTGATGCCTACTTTGGAAGAGTATGCATCCTAGGTATCTCGATGTCGGACAAAGTGCCTTTCAATGGTTTGGAAGCCATTCCCAGTCATCGTCATTACAACAATGACTCACATAAAGAAATCGAGATAGACAAAAACCTAACTACGGAGGAAAACTCTTGGGGTGACTTCAAAGTTCCTAATGGAAAGGCTCTCAAATTCTCTGGCGGTAGTATGGTAGCCTTTGAAGCTATTTTAGCTTTACTCCTCTATGGATTGGTGTTGTTTCCCAGCGTCCCAAATTTCGTTGATATCAGCGCCATAAGGATCTTCGATTGGAAATCAGTTCCGCTCTGCTTGGTGATCGTCGTCTCTATCCATCATAGGAATCGTCAAGGAGATGGAATGATCATATGTTGCGTACCTCTTTTTCAAATGGATTGTCTCACTTGCCTAAATCTCCTATCTTCACGAAAACAAAATGAGTGGCATTGGTCGAAGACTCATGTCTCTTACGACAGCGATATCCATTGGTATATCTTCGAGACAATGAGATGGAAATCATTGAGGCTGTGGAGAATTTGCCAGCGTACCCTCATCGATGCGAAAGGAGGAATCAACTACAATCCATTTCTAGCGAGGCGTCGGCTCGGATACTCAAACTCTAGTAAACCTTTTGGATTCTGGTGGAAAGCTACTTCTACCATGAAGGAGAGGATTCCGAGGATTGAAGGCTAGGATGATCAAAGCTTGGCATCACATCAGAAGAAAGAAAAGCGAAGAATTGTGTAGCCATGAAACCTACACTTCTTGGGTAAAGAAAGAGCAAAGGAATTTCGAATGCCTTACGCTTATGCGATCCCATGTTCTCATCGCTTCCAATCAACAAATTCTCCGTCGAGCGTGGGAGAATACCAAAAACCTTGACCAAAATGAGGTTTGAGAAAGAAGCTTTGGAAAACAAATTCATTAAGGCTAATCTTGAAAATGAAGCTCGAAGCAAGTCAAAGAACATGAAAAAAGCTACTTCCGGGATGAATGGCTCATGGAGAAAGATGAGAAGATTCGCGAGGAAGGATGGCGCAATCGAGAATACATCAAGGAAAAGAAAAAGCTTGAGGAAATGACAACCAGCGATCCGCTCCCAGTGGAAGAGTCATCAACAAGCTAAAAGCGAGAAAATTGAATTGAAAGCTCTATGGATGGAAATCCACGAAGTTGAAGTGCGCAAGCCTTTGGATCATCATCCGAGCGAAGGCGTTTAATTAGTTTAGTCGTAATTTTATCATTTATTTTATTGTATCATTTGTGTGAGCAATGCTCCAACAAAAAACAATTGTTGTAATCTTCTTCAATAATCAATGAAATTGTGATTTTCCATCCAAATATTTGCCAGGAAATATCTCTTTTAGGATAAATTCTTTGGAAATTTCTTTCTTTACAATCATATTCATGCATCATAATTTGCATTTAAGTCTATTGTCTAGAGTCTCATATCTTCACTTTTCCGGCTTTTCGGCGAGCGATTCGAATAGCTTGGACAACTTGAAGCGGTTTAAGCGGATCGTCAAGTCGCGTCTTAGAGTTTCCATCGCATCCGGCTCGAGCGTCGATACTAGATCAAAAGAAGGAAAATAATGGAAGGATTTGAACAAGATAATGTTGAACTTAGTATACGGTGACAACACTACAAGAAGAATTGGAGAGACTCATCTTTGGTCAACTCATTGGCCAGCGAAAGTCAACAAACATCGGCGGTCAAAATCAACGGCAATTTGGGATGACACTTACTCCGGTTTCAATCATGACTAGTAGCTCACTCCTCGGTATGCGAGGAAAGGCTATCCATGGGGCATGCCTTTCAACTTTGGCATTGGAATTCCAACGACTTCTCAAACAACCTCGCTTGAAATACGCTGCGTAAAGCTGCTCCACGCGTGGAATAACTCTTCCATAGTAACAATGCCGGTTTCTCGACCCATTATGGCGAACTCGATACGTAGTACGCGCTACCATGGTGAAGAAGTTCACCATACTCCTAGCAATAACACAATTTACGTGGCTCGATGGAGAATCTCCAGGAACAGCTCCTTAAAATGCAGCTAGAGATAAAAACGATTCGAGGGAAAGAATTGTTTGGGAAAAACGCCCAGGATCTTTGCCTAGTTCCTCGCGTGAAAATACCTACCAAATTCAAAGTCCCTGACTTTGAAAAGTACAAAGGGAATTCCTGTCCACAAAGCCATCTCACGATGTATGCCAGGAAAATGTCTACGTATAACGAAGATCATCGATTCTTGATTCACTACTTCCAGGACAGTCTCACCGGTGCCGCACTGAAGTGGTACATGGGTTTAGACAGCACGAATATCCAGACATTCAACGACTTAGGTGAAGCCTTTGTCCAGCAATACAAGTTTAATTTGGATATGGCTCCTGATAGGGATCAACTCCGCTCCATGTCTCAAAAGGGCGAGACATTCAAAGAATATCTTGTAACGATGGAGAAGTAGGCGCGAAGTTAACCACCGATGGAGAAAGGAGATGACTAAGATATACTTGAATACTCTAGGCTCTTTTACTACAGCGAAGTCGTAAGCGCTCGGCAATTTCAATGAAATGGTATGCATAGGAATGCGGTTAGAAGAAGATTGAACGGACGCGACGAGCGGGATCTTCGATGGAACAAAGAAGTTGGAACCGGCTTCCCAAGAAAAAGAACATAGCGTAGGAATGGTATCCGAGGCCACGTAATAATGTCATCAAACAACCGGTGAAAATGCCCTTTACTGCCAAGTAAAACCTGAAATCAAACACGAGATTGCTCATAATTTCAACAACATCAACAAACTCAACGACCTCGTCGGGCTCGGTAGTTTAATAGCCAAATCGTATACAGGTCACTCAATTCAACCCAGATTCCAATGACGTCGCGAACTTTACCTGCTTACTGATAGAAAGGAAGTTGATACAACAAGGTCACCACCTCCGGTTCACGAAAAATTACCATGGTGGTACAAAACAGACGCATCTTGCCTTTTTCACCAAGGCATTAAAGCTGACCTTGAACATTGTATAGCATTAAGGCGATACAAAGGTTAGTGAGGACTAATCTTCTTTCCTTGAGAACCTAAATGACTTGTCTGGCCAATCCGCTTTCGGTCATAGTGGACATTGATAAGGTTATCTTTGAAAAATACCGACATATCTTGTCCGCAAGCGTAAACGATCAAGGAAATTTGGTGCATCTCCATGAAACATACGGAAAGATGAGCACCTTCGATAAGCATGATTATGCGACTGCGTGTCTGCTCCCGAAGATATTCGAGGATGTCCTACCATAAGCAGACATTCAATATTTGTTAGACATACGACGACTTGCAAATTCTGGTATAGAGATGACCATAGCGTAAATGTGGGGCATTTTCATGAGCTTTTAGTCTCGGATATGTCAACTCGGAAAACCCGAAGTAACGTTGTGATCCCTTGTTTCAACATGCCGGCGTGTGGAGATCGCGTACAATGGTTCCGCATTCAACATCTCCTTTGGTGATTTGCCACCCGGTCCTGTTCCATATAGTTCAAGGCAATTCCTTACCAATACAATGCAACCATATTGGAGAATGGGAAAGAGAAACCCATGCCTACACTTCGATTAATGTCAATATAGAAATCGGACGAGTAACGCGAAGTGGGCAGTACTGCGCTCCTCGCCACCAAGATAGCTTTGCAGCTCCATTGTTAGATGAGCCGGTTAACATCTTACGAGAATCTGCAGCGATTCCCATTGTTAACAAGCATAAATATTGGTTCTTGATGGAGCCAACATCAGCTCGAGACTTTGAAGAGATCTGAAACTAATCAAGAAGCGGTATAGTCATAGATCAGCGATGCAGACTCCTTCAAAAATTTTCAATACTATCTTTGCTCCTCAATTCCGAAGCTCGAGAGAAGCTTTGATGAGAGTACTAGACCAGCTTATGTGGATCACGATGTAACTTCTGAGACGGTTTGGAGGCATTGTAGCCAGACATAACAGCTGCAACAATCGAGTTTAGTGACGAAGAACTTAGGGAAGAAGGAAAGATCATAACAGCCTTGCACATCTCGATGAATTGCCGATTGATTCTGTCCAATGTATTGGTAGAACCTGAGTTCATCTTTGAGCGTAATGCCTAAAACCGGCGCTTCATCGTTTGGCTTAC
>CM038796.1:206129135-206191387 GCA_021764765.1 Vicia sativa
CTAGATTACGGATCTGGACCTTCTCACAGGCGGTGGTTCGTCACAATCTTTCATCTTTAAGTACATAACATCCTCGTCAGGAAGTCAAACTTGATAGATTGGTATTCGTTGGGCGGCTTTGAGGTATGTGCCCTGTTCAATCTTCTTGTCTTGGAAGGGTTAGATTGGCATGCTTTGCCTTCGTGACACAGGTAGAAGATGATTGAACACTTCAGCTCTACACAATTTACTCATGGATTGATTGATGATGCGGGAATGGGCTTATAGATGCCATTTGGAGATCGAAGACTTCATTTGGGAATGAGCCGTCGCTAGACTAAAGGCTGTTGTATAAATAGAAGAGTTGTCGAAGATGGGCTTAAGATGCCATCCGGGAGCAGTCGGCGCTTAGGGAGTGGTAAATGCAGCTAGGCTATGAGAGCTTAAAGCGGAGCGGAGATGGGCTTAAGATGCCATCCGGAGAGAGTCGTCGCAGACTTCGTGTTCACTACTGAATGGGTTATTGGTTTATATTGATTTTTAACCAAATATGCAGCATTGAAAGTGGAGAAATGTTGACAAGTAGTCGGAGATGGGCTTAAGATGCCATCCGGGGCAACCATAGAGTCGTCATGAGACTCTCATGTTCTTTGTTGATAATAAGGAGGTCAGAATAGTTCTTGTATCGACTACTGCAGGGGGATAATAGTTGGCGAAATGTGGATATTTCCTGTTGTGCATCGGGTGTTGATCCTTTTTTGTTATCGGAGATAACTTGTGATCGTTCGGATAGGGTTTCCCGTCAACCCGACATTAATCCTGGATCCGTTGTCGGAGGAAAGCGAGGTTGGTCGTTCGAGATAGCTTTCCGTCGGATTCGGGTCTTAATCACGGACTGTCTGCGTCGGAAATGACTTTCACTGCTTTGGAGAAAACAAGAGAAACTTTGATAGAATATTGTTAGTCTTATGCAAAGTATGATGCATGACGATGTGTATGAATTTATGAATAATGTATGAATGATAAATGTTGCGATATTTCAAAACATATCCATCTTGAGGAAGATGGGATGTTACCTTGAGGATGGAGTGGGTGGAGACCTGCAGGGATAATAATTTGAATTCCTCCGATGCACTATCGACCATGTCTTGAGTCGGATATTGTTGTGGATGGGAGATTGAGAACGATGCCGCCAAAGATCTCGTTCGTAGACCTGCTTTGGGGGAATTAGGAGGCACTCTGTGGGAATCTAGTGTATAGATCTGCTGGTGGAAAAGTGAAGAGGCGCTCTGTGAGGGATTTTAAGTGTAGCCTGCCGAAGGCGTTTGATAGATCTTGGGAGACGGATCGGAAGGATCTAGGGCCCGTTGTAACCTCTGGTGAGGAATAACGATGTAGGTTTCCTCGATGCACCATCGACCAAGTTCCAAGTCGGATACTATTGTTGGAGAAAGCGAAATCTTGAAAGATAATTCTTTGGAGATAGATATCCTGGTGGGGATGAAGGTTTGTGGTGAGTGACACCTCTGTGGAGATTGGTGTTACTGGGAAATGCTTTTGGTGACTTTAAGTAAGCCATCTTAATTCTGGAGCTGTAGTAATTACTTTTGTATGTTCCTTTTAGCATGCTTGTGAACAAGTTTTGTTATCGGATGCATATAATCATTCAAAGACGTTGGACTTTATACAAACAACAACAACAAACAAGAGTTGTAAAGAAGGAATCTTGCATTTATTAGAAGGTGGCGTATGGCCAAGTAATTTATAGAGAAAGGTAAAGGCTGTCTGCGGAAACAATCTCGTTAAGTTCCAACTATGCTAGTACTCATATATTTCAACTATCTCATCCCTTGCATCGGTGAGAAAGTGAGTGGTGATCTTAGCCATTTGAACTTGAATCTTTGATAGTAGTCTGGAAATAGGTGATCGGAAGAGACATAGTCGTGCGCTTGAATCCTAACTTTTGCCTAGACCTTCCGGGTTTTCGATCTCTGGGATACCTTTTTGCCCAAACACCGAGGTTTAGACTTGCAGGGTGTACATGTTTATATATGTCCTTAACTTTTGCGAACCCTTTTGGTTCGCGGGATGTATATTTTGCCTGGGTTCGTCGACCTAGCGGGTCTCTTTATCGTAGTATTTTTGACTATGTCTGCGTTCACGGGTGTGGGAAGTCTTCACCGTCCATGGTGCTAAGTATCATAGCTCACGCTGAAAATCATCTTGACTACAAATGGTCCCTCGTAAGTGGGAGTCCACTTGCCCACAGGATCACCTTGTGGAAGAATGATCACGCTTGACTACTAAATCACCGACTTGGTAAACTCGGTGCTTGACCTTCTTGTTAAATGCTCTGATCATTAAACGATAAATCATCCATGGCGGATGGATGGCAAGTCGCTTCTCATCGATCAAGTTAATGCGTGTGATGCGGACGATCGTCTTCGCCTAACTTTCTGCGTCTGGAGGACTGGTTGAGGTATCTGAACTTCAATAGGTAGGGCGGCTTCCATACCGTATACAAGAGAGGGGTTACCCTGTTGATGTCCGTCTTTGTGGTCGATAACCATGAAGCGAATGGTAACATCTCATGCCAATCTTTGTAAGTCTTGTCATCTTACGTATAATCTTCTTAATGTTTTTGTTGGCGGCTTCCATCGCCCATTCATCTTAGGCGATAAGGAGAAGAATTGTGATGCTTGATCTTGAGCTGCGTGCGAGTTGGTGATCATCTTGTTGTTGAGATTAGAACCGTTATGTGATAATCCTTTAGGAGTTCCATACAGAGCAGATAAGATTATGTTTGATGAATCGAGCCACAACATTCTTGGTAACAGATCTGACGAGGTACTTCTACCCACTTGGTGAAATAGTCAATTGCCACAAGGATGAAGCGATGGATTTGTTGGTGGGCTTGATTTCTCCAATCATGTCAATGCCACATTGCAAAAGGCCACGGGCTGTTAGAACATTCGAGTACTAAGTGCGTGCACTTTATGCTACATATATCGGCACTTGTGACAAGATCGAGCATAAGCGGTGACAATCGGCTTCCATGGTGGACCAATAGTAACTTTATTCTCAAAATCTTCTTAGCCATCGTATGCTGGAGTGGGTACCAAATGTGCCTTGTGTAATTCTTCCATGATACGTATTCTTTGTTCTACAGTACCACCGGTAGTAAAGCACAAGTCGTGATTACGCTTACAAGAATGTAGTTCTTGAGGAAGAATTTGGATGCAAACCTTCTCATGAATTTCTTATCATTGGCGGATGCCCTATGAGATATTCACAGTCTCAAGATACCTCTTTCGTGTAGTACCAAGGTTTCTCTTACGTATCGAGCTCATAACAATGTCTGTTGTTCGTCAAACTTCTCGATGACGATCACGGGGAGCCTCGTTGTCCCACCTAACCTTGACATAGATGACATAGTAGCCAATCGCACGTCCTTAGCTGTTTCTCTTCGTGGAATGTGATAAAAAGTAATCTCTTGATAGAGGATCAAACTCGGAACATGCTCTCGATATGGAATGAGATTGGGATGCTTAATATCATTCACCCTAATCATTGATCACTAAAGGTGAGTCTCCATATACTTGCAAGAATTTGATTCTTAAGTCAATAGCGACTTAATACCCATGATGCCGCCGTATTCGGCCATGTTGTTGGTGCAGTGAAACACAATCTGGCGGTGAAAGAGTATGTCACTGCGGGGATGTAATGATGGCGCCCGATGCCATTGCCAAGTGCATTTGATCCATCAAGACCATGGTCCATCGGGATCCTTGTTCGGGTCCTTGATACAGTCTGGTTCTTTGCAATCAGTAACTAGTAAGGCGTCTTCATGGAAACTCGAACTGCATAGGCGGTAGTCATCTCACGACGATAGGCCAAATGATGGCTACTACACTTCCTTTGATTGCTTTGAAGTGTCTTGGATGTCATATTCGGTCAAGATCATTTGCCATCTTGCTATTCTTCCGGAAAGATTTGTTTTCTCAAAGATGTATTTTATTGGATCCATCACGGAAATCAACAAGGTAGTGTGGTCAACATATCTTGTCTTAGCGTGACATTGACAAGCGTTGCCAAGTTTTCTCGGTAGTGAGTATCTTGTTTCCCGATCGGTAAACTTTTGCTAAGGTAGTATATTGCATGCTCTTTCGACCCGGACTCGTCATGTTGCCCCAACACACACCCATTGAGTTCTCTAACCTTTGTCAAGTACATGATAAGAGGCCTTCCTTTGGTGGTGGCATCGGGATAGGAGGATTACTGTAGGTACTCCTTGATTTTGTCAAAAGCGATCGGCAATCATCGTTTCCATTCCACTACTTGATCTTTCTAACTTGAAGATTGGCTCACAGTAGCGTTAGATGTGCAATGAATGGCAATGTAATTCGATCGGCCCAGAAACCTGAACTTCTTGCGGGGCTGGCATCTTTGAATAGCTTTAACCTTAGCGGGATCAACCTCAATACCTTTACCACGACAACAAACCCTAGGGTTTAGGATCGACTCCAAAAGTGCACTTGTTAGGGTTAAGTCTCATCTGTACTTCTTGATCATCAAATAGCTGCGGATGATCGAGATGTTCTTCTTGATCGTGATCGAGCTATCATGTCATCGGACGTAGACCTCTATCTCGTGATGAATCATGTCATGAAACAATGCCACCATAGCCGCGATAAGTGGCGCCCGTTGATCAGTGACGCATAACCTTGTAACAAAAAGTACCCCAGCATGTAACAAAAGTAGTCTTCTCCATGTCTTGAGTCATTTTGATCACGATTGTAAGGAGAAACCATCCATGAAGGAGAAAACTTTATGTTGGCGGTGTTGTCAACGAGAACATCAATATGAGGTAGAAATCATCTTTCGGACTCGCTTTGTTCGGATCTACGTAATCCACACACATTCGTACCTTACCATCCTTCTTGATCGCAGGGAACCACATTTCGACCCGCTGCGGATGAAGTAACTAAAACACGCATTGAGCTGCTTCATAACCCGGCTTTGATTTTCTCGGACATCTCGGGGCCCCAGCCAGACATACCTTCCTTTGGGAAAAACCTTCTTTTGGCAATTGATGAACCACAATATCAATGTCTAAACCGGGCATATCTTCGTAGGACCAAGCAAAAACCTCAATATAATCTCGTAGCATCTATACCAATCTTTCTTTAACACTGCTCTCAAGACCGCTCCTACCTTGATCTCTTTTACTGTCTTACGTTAGTACAGTTCACAACCTCAACTTGCTATTAAATGCTTTATAACTTCGATCTTCTTCTTTGTAGCGATCGACAAGTTCTCTGGCACTTCACAATCTTCCTCACTTCCATCTTGACGGTAGATCGGATTATCGAAGTCATATTTAGCACTAACGCCATTTGTTAATGCGAGATTGAGTGATTACGCGATTATATCACGTGGGTGTGTAAGAACATAGCCTTTTGAAGGGGTGATAAAGTAAAGAAGAAAAACAATCGAATGCAAAGTCAAGAATTTATTGAATGAAAATCATAAGCGACAAAATAAAAACCTATGAAGCGAGCCATGATGCCGGGTAAGGCACAGGGCTTTAGAGTTTATTATTCAAAACATAAAGAAAATCGAAAAGCAAACAAGACAAAAATAATTACTCGACTAAAGGAGATTGGTATAGCGTCTTGATCTTCCAATTCTGATTCCTTGATGCGGAGTTGGAAAGATCCACTAGCACGATGTCGAAGTCGTTGTCGTCGTCTTCTATAGCATGGATTCCACACTGGTGATCTGGAAAGGAGGTTGGCCGACTTTTCGCGGCGTATCATCTTCGACCTTTGATGGTGAAGCCTAAACCAGGTCTTGTCAAATTTGAAAGGAAGATCGAGGTGACCCAAATAGCACTACCACCTTCTGCAGCTTGAGCATCTTTCGTGAGGCCATCCTAGGAGGAGCTTGTGTAACAAGGAGTAAGGAGAGTCAGCGGGCATGACCACAGGGACTGTTCAAAAAGCAACAGGGAGTCAAAGAATTCACCTTCTACCTCGAGGTATCGGAATGGCTGTAGATGGTGACCATATATTCTTCTTCACCATATCTTGTAACAACCTTCCTTTCACGGGTACTTGACACGATGCAAGGTAGAAATGTGGCCTTTGCCCATGTATCAAGTCCAAGTAGGCAAGAAATGGTGGACGGATGTCCATGACAAGAATGTAGAGTCAAAGTGCAGGAACCGACTTTAGCGAGGCGAGTGAGTTCTCCAAGCCTTTGTTAAGCAGAACCATCAAAAAGCTCGCACGATGATGTCAGGGTCTCGAGACCAACCCTTAGACATCAAGGCGATCAAAAGCGATCTTGATAGGATGTTCGAGGCGAGACGGTATCCACCAAAACATGAGACAATGTAGTGCCTTTGCATTCGGCGGAGATGTGCAAGGCTTTGTTATGTTTTCTTCGTGATCAAATCGACATCGGAGAAGCTGGGCCGTTGTTGGCAGCCAGGTAATACAAACTTCAAGCCGGTGATGGTAGTGTCTTCGGCAGCGTGAGAATTCTTGAAAACTTCACCAAAGGCGTTAGCATGAGCCTCGAGCACAAAGTAGTGCAAGCATGGAGATCTTGGGCCGATTGTCCCAATGTTCCACAATATTGTAGTCACTCTTCTTGATAATCTTTAGAATTTCCTCCATTTCTTGTTTGGAAGTGTCTTCTTCCTTTGGTACTTACAGTGACGGATGAGTCATGGTTCTTTCCCATTAGTGGGATATTGGTTGAGTAGGCGGAATCGAGCTGAAGTCGCGGTGTCTTTGGAGGAGATATCTGGAGAATACCCTTAGTTTGGTCACCTTGCTAGATCCGGTGATGTTGTCAATGTCGGGAATGGTAGCTTCAGCTGTAAGGTCTTCAATGGTCGGAGGTCTTGTTGGCCATGATAGTAAACCTTAGATCCATAATTCAAAGGATAGCTTCGGAGGAATATGGGCTGATGCGGGAGAAGTGATAATGAGGGGTGCCACTCTGAGCAGGATCAGAGAGGAAATCCAGTATGGTGTTAACATCGGCATAGTCTTACGGGAAGTCGTGCCCCATCCGGTCACTTTAACATCTTCAATAGGAATCTTGTAGCTCTGGGAAGCAGAATACTTCACCATGTAGTCATACTTTCCTTGGCTGCCCCAATTATCCCACAGATGATTCGGCTTCATTACATTGTTGATCTTTAGCTTGGACATGTCTTCGCAGCTTACCTGCAATTGGTTTCAAAAATAGTATCTCACGGTTGTCCATCATGCCTGGACCGTCTTCTCAACCAAGCACAACCATCGAGTGCGAGATGGGCACCAACGACAATTCTGGGCATCTGGATTGACGGCTTACGGCAAATTCTTCTTAATAGTCATCGGAGGAATGGTCAAGTCATCTATGTTGAAGACATAAATATCGTCACCAACACATTGGAACTCTTGTCATGATTAGGCATAGGCGCGTTGATCACATTGGTCAGCGGGAGGATCAAACTCAATTTGCTTGCTTGATCACATCTTGAATCTTGTTCTTGAGCCCAGTCATCGATGTTATGTCGGGGCTGTTGAATGGTAATAACACACTTAGCATTAGGTTGTATCTCGGAGAGGAAGTGTTGACATTACGAGGAGGATCCCTCAAGGTGTCGGCTCTGCTTTCACATGTGTGCAGGAAGCTTCGACAACGGCATGTTGATCTTAAATGCTTGTCTTCGTGGCGCGTTACAGTTACGCGTGTTGTCTCGGCCCGAGGTTGTCTTGATGTGGATTGGAGATCCACTGCTGCCCCACAGTTGGTAGCGGTCGGTCTTGGCTCGGCTTTTCGACCATACACGGCATTAGTTTCTTTCTTACCACCAAAAGATCTCTTGCGACATTTGATGATGACTCTGCACGAATCTTTCCACTCTTGATACCGGCTTGATCGCTACGCTGTCAATATCATCTCGGTGAATCCGGTGAAGAGTTTCCAATCGGATGATTGAAGAATGGTCGACAATGTTTCCATAAACATGTCCACCAACTCCTATTGGACAGGGTGGGTGAACTACTTTGCTAAATCTCTCCATTTAGGCATACTCCTTGAACTTCTAATCACGACCCATAGACATGCTTTGTAGTTGCATGCAGTGGGTGTTAATTGACATTATACTGCATGCATAAAAGCATGATAGAAGTCACTCCAAGTACGGATACGGTCATTCTCTGGTCGATAATACCACTCCAATTGAGTTAGGACAAACTCTCCGAAAATAGTGCATCCACAACTTTCATCATCGGTGTGGGGATTGATCTTACGAACATAGGACTTCAAATGTAGCTTTGGACAAGAATTCCATCATACTTGGCAAAAGTAGGAACTTTGAACTTGGGCGGAATCACAACACCGGGAACAAGACTCGGGTCATCAAAATTCAGCCGGACATTTCAGTTTTCCAGACATTCAAGCGGTCTTCAAGTTGCTTGTACTTGTCATCTTCATCAGTATTGGCTATGATCGTGATCGTCTCTCCCTTTCGGGATCATCTTGGCTGCCTTCGTCATCACCCTTGGTACTCCCTTCATTCTTGACCTTGTCTTGGAGCTCAATCCAGTGACCACTTTAGGACCACCTTTGTAGCGTCGCCCATGTTGAGTATACCTGACCTTCTTCTTTTGTTGATGAGCTTTTTAGATCTTCTTGGCCTTGGACCAAGCTAGTGAACATCTGCTTTGGCCGAGCATTACGAACACGGAGATCTTTGACGATCTGTTCGAAACCATTGCTGCTAAAATAAATAGCGAGGATGATAAAACCAATCTCCAATGTACATGATGCAATGTTATGCTATGCTATGCAATGTTTATCACGAATGCTATGCAATGTTTTCAAGGACCTCTAAGTTTAAATTTGTTAAACAAGCAATGAACAAACAAATATTAGTTCTCTTTTATTCTTTTTCTTTTTAAGTACAAAAGATAGTTCAAAACAATAAAGAAAAACAATATAAAGCTTAGGTCTCCCATGGGGCTTCCTCTTGGTGCCGAGGTAGGCGTTGATGTTGCGCTCCTCGTGAAGTAGCTTCAACTCTAGCACTTTCTTCTCACTTGCATAACACTGAGCTTCAAAGGTATCCCTCTCTTCTTTTAGTTGAATCAGGATCTCTTCAAGTCTTCAAAATTAGTAGGCATATCGGGATGGAGAGCGGTATAGGTCGTCACCTATAGCAGGTTCCATAATTCTTGGTAGAGCAGTAGCGAATGGCATCATGAGGTTTTGAGCTCGAGCTCGCCCCATTTGAGGTAAGGTTCCCAAGGGTGGGTTTTGGTGCCCCAAAGTCTTGGTATCGAGTCTTCTTTACCATGCCCCAGCGTGTATAAACCTTCGTCGGTAATGGAGATCGTGGTTGTAGTCGAACACAATGTCTTGGAGAAGAATATCATATGGACCATCTCTTGAGCAAAACCAAGCGGCGTAGAGCTAGAGAAGGGTTGTAAGTAATACCTCCTCTAGTACCAAGGAGTGGTACATTAGAATTCTCCTAGCGCTCAATGAAGGTAAAGTCCTTTTTGAGAAAAGACTCCAACGGATATCACGAATGAGAGTGACATTAACCTTTGAGACCACTTCATCCTTTGTTCGTTCTTCAAAGCCCGATGGAGGAAGGTGCGAAATAAACCACAGAAAGTAATGGTATACAACACATGAGAGTTCCTTGTCTCTTAGTAGATGCAGTATGGAGAGAATGTAGGATGTCTCAAGTAAAGTAGGCCTTTGGATTGCGGGTAAGGAACAACTTGATGGCATTGACATCTATGAATTGATCGAGTTAGGGAATAGAACCAAACCATAAATTAGCAAGGCCACGATGTTTTCAAATGCATGGAAGCTCATAACTTTGAGGAATTCTCGAGCTTTCTTAATTAGGAACTTTGAAAGTAAACCCTTAACTCCTTCTAGTTTCCCAATTGGCTTCATACGGCGCTTAAGATGTAAAGTGATGCAATGTCTTCGTACTTAGGAACCTTCTCCAAACCGGTGAATGGCATTTGGTCAAGAATAGGTATCCCAGTAGCTTAGAAACTCTTCAAGGTAGGAACTAGCGATAATCTGGAAATGTAAAACAATGGTGCTTGGATCAAAGAAGCTGGAATAGGACATGCATCATATCTTCTTCAAAACGGAGATAACCAAATCAAGTAGATAACCATGTCTTTTGATGAACTAAGCATGGTCGAAATTTGAAACCAATTCTTTGAGAGAAGGTATACCATGAAGTTGATTCGGATAGTCTTTCTAGAAGCCATAACGTACAAAAGCAGAGCAAAGATAAATCCTAGGTCCTTGAAATGGTTAGAAATGATATGCCATGCAAATGATGTCATGATGTCATGTTTAGCACACAAAACAATTCACACAATGAGCCTAGGTTTAAGGCTTGCATGAGGTCTAGGTGATTACCCACCAAAAGTTTGAGTTGGTTCATCTGTCCTATAATAATGTAGGGTTCTAGGAATCTCACATCATTGATCTTTCTCGTGGCGCTTATTTCAATCGACTACCAAGTGGTCGACCGAAAATGTCCCAAAGTCAGTCTCAATGAGCGTAGCATCGGTATCAACCAACCTCGGTCTACACCAAAGCCGGCCATCTCACTACCTTCAATGGCCAAGATGGGTCAATTAAGGTTC
Organism: Vicia sativa; assembly: GCA_021764765.1. Taxonomy (NCBI): domain Eukaryota; kingdom Viridiplantae; phylum Streptophyta; class Magnoliopsida; order Fabales; family Fabaceae; genus Vicia; species Vicia sativa. Next base: position 206,139,803 of record CM038796.1, read on the forward strand.
TAAAAGTTTAGTTAGCGCTTGATGACACCGCGGGGCCAAATACTATCCTCAACTTGGAAATGAGGAGCATCGGGACAACAAAGTGTCACTAACGTAGCCATCATATTGACCGTTTAGTTATCGTCTGATCGCAATGATCTAATGCCACTTACCTAAAAGGAAAGGATCGGGTGAGGATCCCAACAAATATAATACCCAAACCCTTGAAAGTAAAGCAAGCAAGTCAAGCAGAAAGCAATAAAAATGATCTATAAATCCTTAGGCATTCTCTCTTTAGGGTGTCTCCCAGTAGTCGTGATTACGTAATATGGTGAAGCTGCCTTTTTGTGTTTTATATCGCAAATGTGCGGATAGCAAAATCGCCACCGAATTTTATTTTATCCAATTAAGGAAGGTAAAAGTACGAGAAAAAGACCTTCGTTAGATTACGAGTAAGGAGAAGGTTATGAAAGGAAGGTATTAGCACCCGATCCGTAGTTATCTCGGGCTCTTAGTTACTTTCTAGATCACTTTTGAAAACTTGTGCTTTACATGTGTTTGAAAAATGTTTTGAAAAGGCATTTCGCTTTGACTTTGTAATGATTCATGTAGGAATGTATACAAAGTGTTGGAAATGTTTCGTTTTGAAAAGAATTTGAACTTTGAGAAAAGTGTGAGGTGTGAAAAGTATTTGGATAGAGCAAGCAACTAAAGTCTTATTACCTACTCGGAATTGGTCGTTTTCATGTTATTTACGTTCCTTTAGAATAGCGCTATCCATACCATTAGTTAGTAGGTAGCCTATTCGTTGGATGTAAGCGGGACATTGAAGGACATCGGATGGTCATAGAAGGCAACTTGTAGGAAGTATCCTAGCACATTCGAAGGGACTATCATCATTTTCGTGGCGACAATCGAGGTCAAGATCATGTATTCGTGGCGACATCGTGGGTCTATGATCTTTGTATCGAAGGGACTATGATGATTTGTTTTGAAGGCAGCGGTGCTAGAATACCTCGTTCGAGGACATGACCATTTGTATTCGTAAAGCGAGAGAGATCACCTTAAGGGTGCATGTGTGAAGAAGTGTGTTGATTTGAGATATTTTATCTTGGAAATTAGTGGGCTATGTTCAATTTTATCTTGCCATACCTAGTTACTAGCGATTAATAGGGTGCGGAAATTAAAATCACGAGAATGTAAAAGTGCGGAAGGTAAATGTCCTCACTTATTACATGGCTTTGGGAAGATACATAATCGAAATCACGGAAAATAAAAGCCTAATTAAAACTATTACATCCATAAGCAATTACATTATTGGAAAAATACGATAAAGGAAAAAACCATCGAATCGGATCAACACAAAGAAAATCGAATCTGAGAAGAATCGAATAAGAAAAAATGAGTAAAATGCAAATTTTATATGAAAAATTTTACATCTTTGGAAATAACATAAATATGCTAAAATAATTTTTGGGATTTTTGGAAAAGATTTAATAATTAAAATGCAATTAAAAGTGAATTAATATGCAAAATTATGAATAAAAATAAATATGCATGCAAAATTGAGTTTTTAATTTTATAAATTAAATAAACATTTTATGAAAATAATGTAAAAGAAGAATATTTTTGATAAATTTTAATGCGAACTAAAATATAGAAAAGAAATTAAATAATATAAAATATTGAAAAAATATGAAAATATGGAAAATAATGAGTTTGTAAAAAAAGCAAAAGCGTACAGACGGATTGAACCCATGACCCTTGAGGCATCGGAAATAGTGGCGCCTTTACCACTCGCCATGTGTGCATACGTGTTTTGAAGCGGAGCGAATGGAAGATAACGCGTCGTCTCTGGCCTCTCCCGTTCGCAAGCTTCGTCTTCAACCTTTTGAATTTTTGAATTTTCAGTCGTCCATTGCTCGGCCTAGGACCCCTACATCAAAATCCAGCACACATAAAATAAATAAGTTCTAAAGGCATGGTTCGATTCACGAGATCGTTCGAACACGATGATAGGTCCTATTGTCCAATTTTTCCATTTAAGCAAAGCCCTAATTGAGCTCGAAACCCTAGCTATGGTGTAACACGATTCGAGGCATGGAAATTCAATTGGCTTGCCTTGAGCTTACAAACACATTACTAAACACAAAAACAACAACAAATCGAGTTAATAATGCATGAATGAAGAATTCGAATTTTGAAAATTCAAAACAAACCGATTTCGATTTTCACGATTACGGATGGTTTTGAATGATGTAAATGCTGGATCGATTACGGAGATGGCAAGGAACAAGATGGGATGCTCAAAGCGATTGAAAGCAATGGAAGTAGGGTTCCCTTGCTTGTGCACCACGATTTTTCAACTTTGGAATAGGGTTTCTAGAGCAATTTTACATTCTCTCTTGATAGGTATGCATCATGTATTTATCTTTGGAAGGATTTGGCATTATTTTGGTAAGAATCAATCACCATTCAAAGCAAATCAAATTTGATTTTGCATCAAATCAAATTTTCAAAACTTGAATAGATTCAATCCAATCTTGCCAATTTGATCAAATTTGAAATTCTTTGCTTTTAATGGGTGATTGGATCTCAAGGAAAGAATAAAATCAATCTTTGCAATTAATTTTAATTTTGTACTTTATTTTTAAATTTAATTTGCATTTAAATGAATAAATTACAAATTAAATAGAAAAATAAATCAAAAATTCGTGGCATTGGGCTTGGATATTCCTAATTGTATGAGGAATAAGTTTGGATGAAGAAAAAGCAAGCCCATTTGCAAAAAAATTGATTTTTAGAAGTATCTCTCTTTGTGCATTCTTCCAAAATTCCCCAACTTGTGAATGGTGCATCTTGCTCAATTTTCCACATTTTTGAGAGTTCTTGGACTTTTTGGAAAGATCTAAGAGTCCTCTAAACAATGTCTTTGGTTTCATCTCAATTGGAGTTACCATGCTCAATATATCTTCAAAACAAAAAGTTGACTTTTTGTTGACTTTGAAAATGACCTGTAATGTTTTGAGCCATAGCTCTCAAATGAAGCATTTTTTGGACATTCTTGTGAGACATGAAGTTGTAGAGAATTGAATTTCCTTCAAAACAAGAGGTGGTGGAAAAATTTCTGAGAAAGTATGAGAAAGTTATGATCAGTCAAAGTTCAGTTGACTTTTCACCTAGAAACCCTAATTTAGAAAGTTTGACTTTTGAGCAAATCTTGAGTTTTCTTGATGAATCATGATCAACCCTTGATCAAATGATGAATGTAACTTCAAAATGAGGATGTTGACCAAAAATCAGAAGTTTTGTGCATGTTGACCACAGTTGACTTTTTGTCCAATCTGTTGATTTTCAACCATCGAGCAATTATGCGAAACTTGACTTGTAAGGCTTGAAACTTGACATGGAGAATCTTTGAGACATATGAGGAGACATGAAAACCATTGAAGGTGTTAGAAGTCCATCGGATACGAAATGCCAAACCCTAGTTTGGGTTGATTGTCGGAGAGAGTTTATATCAACTCTTGAGGAATCTTTGAGTATGGATGTATGGAATATCTTGAGAAGATGGAGGGAAAATTTTGGGGTATCACAAGTAATGATAACTGCCCCAATTCCATTGCCAAAAACGTTAACTGCTCCATCAAAAATCAAACCCCATCTAGATTCTGGATCTGGACCTTCTCCGGGCAGTGGTTCGTCACAATCTTTCATCTTTAAGTACATAACATCCTCGTCTGGGAAGTCAAACTTGATAGATTGGTATTCGTTGGTGATAAGCCAAGTGATCAACAAGAATGCTTCCTTTGACCGCTTTTTGAGCGAGTCTTGGATATCATATTCGAGATAATAGCATACGCCATCGAGCAATTCTTCCGTTAAAGGCGGGATTTTCAAAGGCGTACTTGATTGGATCCATTTTGGAGATTAACCAAGTCGTGTGATTGATCATGTCTTGGCGGAGGCGTTTTGAAGCCCACGCAAAAGCGCAACATGTTTTCTCGAGCATGGAGTAGCGAGTTTCACGATCATGAACTTTTTACTCGAGTAGTAGATGGCATGCTCCTTCTTACGGTTTCATCTTCTTTGTCCAATCGGCCATGGACTCTTCTAGCACGGTAAGGTACATGATTAACGGTCTTCCTTGAGCGGAGGAATCGGTATTGGTGGTCGGCGGTATTCTTTGATCTTTGTCGAATGCTTTTGGCAATCTTACTGACCTCTTGATTTTGCGGAGAAGCTTGAATATCGGCCCGCAGTGGCGTCATTTGAGAGAAAATATGGAGATGTAATTCAACCGTCAAGAAATCCTCTTACTTGCTTTTACGTATGTGGCGTAGGCATTTCTTGAATAGCCTTGACTTTGTCGGGTCAACATCAATACCTCTTTGTGACGTTGAAACCTAGGAGTTTTCGGATCTTACCCCAAAGGTGCATATGTTAGGATTCGGTGAAATTTCCTTAGTCATTGAAACGACTTTAAGAGATATTCTATATGCTCTTCTTGATTATCGGACTTTGCTATCATGTCATCCACATAGACTTGATCTCTTTGTGCATCATGTCGTGAAAGAGTAGTCATTGCCCTTTGGTAAGTTGCTTTGCATTCTTTAATCCAAATGGCATTACTTTGTAGCAAAAGGTGCCCATGGCGTGATGAAGATGTCTTCTCCATGTCCTCGGGAGCCATTCGATCGATTATAACTAGAGAAACCGTCCATGAAGGAAAAGGCGTTGAATTTTGCGGTGCTATCCACTAGCATGTCGATGTGCGGTAGTGGGAAATCTTCTTTTGGACTTGCTTTGTTCAAATCACGATAGTCGACACACATCCTGACCTTGCCGTCTTTCTTGGAGACAGGTACTATGTTGGCGAGCCATTGAGGATATTCGGAAGTAACGAGGAAACCAGGTCGAGCTGCTTTTGAACTTCCTTTTTGATTTTGTCGGCCATGTCCGGGTGAACTCTTCTCAGTCTCTGTTTAATTGGCGGACACTCGGCTTTAATGGCAAGTGATGCTCCACGATCTTTGGTATCTAAACTGGCATGTCTGGTAGGACCAGCGAACACATCAACATATTCTTTAAGAAGATCTATCAGTTTGCTCTTGACGTTGCTGTCGAGCGAAGCTCCGATGTTTACTTCTTTTTTGTCTTCTTCAGAGCCCAAGTTGATTGCTTCTAGAGGCTCTTTGTGAGGCTGAATGATTCTTTCCTCGTGCCTAAGCAATCGAGAAATCTCATCTGGGATCTCTTCTTCAACTTCTTCCTCGGCGACTTCACTGGGGATTTCAAAGTTGGGAGAGAGCATAGAGTTATTGCTTTCAATGGATTTGTCCATCATTGTCTGCATGTTTTGATTTATGTTTGGTTAATTAACTCCCTTTTTTTATATTGTTTTTAGAAAAAGTTAATGTGAAAGTGAAACATGATTATATTTTTGAGGATTTTATTTATTTTTTTAAATTATCATTTCCAAGAAAGGGTAAAAATGAAAATAAAACAAAGTGTGGAATCAAAACAACGCGTTTATTTATGATTCACCATATGAACAGGGGCCCAAAATACAAACTCATTTGTCTTGGGCAAGACAAAGAGAAATTATTTAAAAGCTAAGCCCTATAAAACATCTCTTCGCTTTGGCGGGCGGAGTTCAAAAGCAAGCAAAGATAAACTACTTAGAACTATGAACATTAGTCCGAACTTCACGGGTTTCCGTGGTGGCGAACTCCTTGGAAGTCAAGGTACTCTGTAATTTTCCATGGCTTAATCCTTGAGTAGACTTTGGTGGTTGGTCGGCGAGCTTTGAAGATTACGGACGATTGACCTTGCCTTTTGTCTTGCTAAAGCGATCTTCTTGACGATAAGCGGATCGGGAAGCATGGGATACTGGCATGTGCACTTTCTATTGGCCTTTGCGTTGAATTACGAGGATGTACCCTCCAATCTTACGGTGAAGAGACTCATTGTCGGCGACACTTTCCAATCGTATCCGAATCATACCCACGATCTTGATGATTACGTTGATGTAGTGGTAGTCATGATCGGTTTACCAAATTCCATAGGTGTGTCAAAGCGAGATCCTCGTTAGGAACCTCGATTGGTGATTAGATCGGGAAGATGGGTACTCCTCCTACGGTTGACTAGGATACTCAAAAATCACTCCATCCGATGTTGGATGTCTTCAGTCCCGATCCTTGAGCTTTACGGCGCGATGTATTTTACCATATAGTCAAACTTGCCACTTGGTTCTCCCAAGGTGTCCCAAACTTGGAAGAGTTAGATGGATTTTCATTACATTTGTAAGATATGCCTTTGAATTGATCGGTTGGAGGATAATGCAGTGCGTCGATTCTTCTGAGACACATATTCAATTTGTTAAGATAAGTGCTTCACTCTTGAGATCCGGAGAGATCATCTTCATCGCCTTCAATGGTAATAGCGTTTACTTCTTGAAGAGCGGGGTTTAAGAAACCCCCAACATGGAATACTTCTTTGATGGGATGAAGTGCTTCATCCCTTTGCTTGTCTTTGAAATCTTGGAGCAAATCCGAGTCGGCCTTTGTCTCGTTGTTGTGAGGTTTGATTATTTGTCCTCAACCTTGACATTGCCATCTTTTACTATCTGTCTTTGCCTCTTTATAAGAGGAGATAGATGATCTGTTTTCTTTGGTAGATTCATCTTCTAACGGATATCACAGGAGATGTGTCCCTTCAGCGTCGTTGGGCGTGATGAAAGAAAAATGGACAAATGGCTTATTAGTAAAGCTTGTTCACCGATGATGGTTACTAGCTTCCCATTTCTTGTAATTTCGAGTTTCGATGGAAGTGGGCGTCCTTGCTCACGCCTCGTGGATCCATGGTCTTCCTAGTAGACAACTATAAGCGGTTGGTACATCCATGACACGGAAAGTGATTTGGAAAGTATGCGGATCAATTGTCATCGGAGATCGACTTCCCGATAGCGACTTCCTTGACCCATCAAAGGCTCTTACCACTATGTTATTGAACTTCATCGGTGTTCCTTTGTAAGCTAAGCAGCGAGAGTCGTTTTGGCATTACGTTTAAGGATGAACCGGTATCTACTAATACATTGGACAAAGAATCGATTGACAAATCATCGAGATATCTGAGCCAAATTGTGATCTTTCCCTTCCTCAGGAGTTCTTCATCAAGAAGCTTAGATTATTGCAAGTTATGTTGCCCATAATTCCTCCAAATTGATGCGTAGTCACATCATGATCTACATAAGCTTGATCTAGTACCTTCATTAAAGCTTCTCGGTGAGCTTGAGTTTAAAAGTAGAGATAGTATCGAAATCTTGGAGAGTGCATCGGTGATCCACGACTTTGTACTCGCTTTTCTTGATTAACTTCAGTATCTCATCAAAATCCGAGTTATTGTTGGTTCTATCAGAAAGACCAACGTTTGTGTCTGGGTTGACAACGGGAATCCTCGTAGGGTTCTCGGATGGTGTATGCTGGATTTTGTCGACAGGCGGTTTGGTGGCAGCGGAGTATGTACTCGTCCACTTGCGTTATTCGTCCGATCTCGATTATGTTGACATTAGGCTGGAAGAGTTGGCATGGGTTTCTCCTTCCATCCTCTATCACGAGTTGCATTGTATTGGTAGGGAATTGCTTTGTTAGAATATGCGGAGCAGGGACGGGTAGGCAAATCACCAAAGGAGACCACGGAATGTTTGAACCATTATATTCAATCTCCACATGCTTAGGTACATTGAAGCGAGGGGACAATAACGTTTACTTGAGATTTTCGAGTTGATATCTGAGACTAGAAGCTCATGCGGAAAATGCCCTACCGTATTCACGTCATAGTCATCTACATTTACGTAGATCTATGTCACCAATGTCTAGTAATCGTTGAATATACGCTCTTATGGTGGGACATCCTCGAAGATTCTTAGGCGAGATGTTGCAAGCTGCGTAATCATGTTTAGTGAAAGCGCCATGTGCTGTATGTATCATGGAGATGCACCAGTTTCCTCGATCGATTCACATACGTGATGAGATACCGATCTGTATTTCTTAGTATTAGATTCCTGTATGTCCTTTGTGGTGGAAGTGGATTTGCTTGCGTTTGGATTTGTATTTCTAAAGGAAAGAAAATTAGACTTTACTAATCTACGTACTTGACTTTTAACGCTATGCAATGCTCAAGATCATGACTGGTGCCCTTGATGAAAAGGGAAAGATCGTCCGCTTTGTACCACCACGACAATTTTTCGGTCGGAGGTGGTGACCTTATGCATATTAGATTCCTTTCTATTAATGCGGGGTATAGTTACGTATGCGTCATCGGAATCGAATTGACGCAAGACCAGGCGTCAGTTTTGATTGTTGAGCTGCGAGCTTCTTGTGAGGTGTTGAGTTTGTTGGAACTGCGGAGCAATTCTTGTGTTTGGACTTGTGTTAACAGCGGGTGCTATGGCAGCTACCTATTGTTGTCGACTGACATTCCTTCGTGGTTTCCCTCGGGATACCATTCCTATGTCATGTTCCTTCTTCTTTGGAAAGATGGTTCCAACCTTCTTAGTTCCACTAGAAGATCCTGCCTCTTTGGTTAGGCGTCCGGTTTGAACTCCTTCCTCTAACCGCATTCCCATGCTTACCATCTCGGTGAAATCTCCGGGAGCGCTAGCGATCATTCGTTCGTAGTAGAATGGGCCAAGAGTGTTTAAGAAAACCTTGGTCATCTCCTTCTCTTCCAATGGTGGGTTGACTTGGGCAGCAATTTCCCTCCATCGTTGGCGTATTCTTTGAATGTCTCTCTTTCCTTTTGAGACATGGGGCGGAGTTGATCGATGCGGGGCCATATCAAGTTGAACTTATATTGTTGTCTGAAGGCTTCACCTAAGTCATTGAATGTTTGGATACTTATTGTCTAGTCCATGTACCACTTGATGCGACCGGTGAGACTATCTTGGAAGTAATGGATTAATAAGCGATGATCGTCGTTGTATGTGGTCATTTTCACGGCATACATCGTAAGATGACTCGTAGACAGGAGTTTCCTTTGTACTTTTCAAAGTCGGGGACCTTGAATTTTGGTATTCTTCGCGAGGAACTAAGCACGGATCGTGGCGTTTTTCCCAAGCAGTTCCTTTCATGGTGTTTTAATTTCAAAATTGCATTTGAGGAGCTATTCACGGAGATTCTCCATCGAGCCACGAGTCGTGTTATCGCTGGAATATGGTGAATTTCTTAAATGCGTAGTGTACTCTACGGGCGAATTTGTCATGATTGGTTGAGACACCGTCATGGTTACTGCGGAAGAGTTACTCACGTTGCGGAGTAAGTGTTGAGTTTTACAAAGTAGGTACTTCAAGCGTGGTTGTTTACACTTGAAAAGTCGGTTGGCGAAATCAATGCCAAAGTTGAAAGGCATGCCCATGGATAACCTTACGGCATCTTGAAGGGTGAACTACTAGTACAGCAGTTGAAGCTGGAGTAGTAGTGTCTTGAAATCATTGCTTGATTTTGGTGCTCAATGTTGCTCTGCGCTCTGCGAATGAGTTGACCAAAGTGAGTCTCTCCACCTCTTCTTGCGGTGTTGTCTGTGCTGACTCAACATTTTCTTGCTCAAATCCTTCCATCACTTTCCTTCTTTTTGAGCGCGTATCGTATGTTCGAGTAGGTACGTGGGCGTGGTCGAGAAACTCTAAGGCAGCGACGACTTGATCTTTTCCTGGAAAGAATTTCCAAAGATCGGACTCTGACAATAGACTCAATATGCAAATTATGATGCATGATTATGAATGTAAAGAAAGATTTCCAAAGAATTTCGCTAAAGGAGAAATTTGGAAAATATTTGGATGGAAGCATATTTTATTAATTATTGAAAGAAGATTACAACAATTTTGTTTTTTGAGCATTGCTCACACAAATGATAAAATAAATGATAAAAATTACAATCTAAACTAATTAATCGTCCTCGTCGGATGAAGATCCAAAGGCTTGATGTAGCTTCAACTTCAGGATTTCCTTGCCACAGTGAGCTTTCAGTTCAGCTTTCTCGGCTTTTAGCTTGCTGATGACTTTCTTCCATTCGTCGGGAGCAGGATCGCTGGTTGTCATTTCCTCAAGCTTTCTTTTCCTTTCTTTGATGTATCTCTTGATCGCGTTATCTTTCTGGCGAATCTTCTCATCTTTCTCCATGAGCCATTCATCCTGGAAGTAAAGCGTCTTTTCATGATCTTTGACTTTGTTCTTGAGCTTCTCATTTTCGAGATCAGTCTTAAGGAATTTGTCTTCCAAAGCCTCCTTCTCAAACCTCATCTTGGCCAAAGCTTCTTGGTATTCTCCCATAGTTTCAACGGGAAAAATTGTTGATTTGCAGCTGTTGAGAACATGGGTTCCTCATAAGCGTAAGGCTTTCGAAATTCCTTCGCTCTTTTCTTTACCCAAGAAGTGTAGATTTCCATGGCTACACAGTTCCTTGCATTACCTTTTCCTTTCCTTCGGATGTGATGCCAAGCTCTGATCATCCTAGCTTTCAAACCTTGGGAATCCTCTCCTTCATGATAGAAGTAGCTCTCCACTGTAAAACCAAGAGGTTTACTACAGTTTGCGTACCCTAGTTGTCGTCTTGCCAAGAATGGGTTGTAGTTGATTCCTCCTTTTGTACTGATGAGAGGTACGTTGGCAAATTCTCCACAGCTCTCAATGATTTCCATCTCATTATGCCTAAAGTATACCAATGGATATAAATCGTTTGTAAGAGACATGAGTCTTCTTGACCAATGCCAATCATCTTTGTTTTCGCGGAAGATCGGAGATTTAGGCAAGTGTGAGACAATCCATTTGAAAAGCAGTACACAACACGATAGTTCCATCTCCTTGACGATTCCTATGATGAATGGAAATCGTGTCACCAAGCAAAGTGGGAGCAGATTTCCAATCGAGAAAGATCCTTATGGCGTTGATATCAACGAAACTTGGGACGTTGGAAACAACACCAATCCATAGATAAGTAAAGCTAAAATAGCTTCAAAGGCTACCATACTACCGGCGGAAAATTTAAGAGCCTTCTCCATTAGGAACTTTGAAGTTAGTCCTAAGAGTTTTCCTTTGGTAGTTAGGTTTTGTCTATCTCAGTTTCTTTAAGTGAGTCATCGTTGCAATGGTGGTGACTTAGGAATGGCTTCAAACCATTGAAAGGCACTTTGTCGATCTTGAGATACCTAGGATATGCGTACTCTTCCAAAGTAGGCATCAATTGATAGTCGGGAAAGTGAAGCGATAGGCTGGATCGTAAAGCGAGCGAAAGTTTTGAAGTCCTTCATCAACGTTAGTGTTCGGAATAGTCAAAAGAGTTCCATAGCGTTTTTGAAATCAGGGGATCTTCTACCAAGGATGCTAACTCTTTCAATTTTCCTACGTCAAGAATTCTAAAGCTGTATCTCTTGGTGAATCTTCCTCGGCGTCCATCACTCTAACCTAAAATATTTACAAAGAAAAATCTCTAAATTCTTTGGAAATGGGAAGAAAATGAAGTTTTGAATGAATGCATGAATGCATGAATGCTACAAACATGGTTAGTAGTTATACACACGGTCAGCGTTGAAGTCACGAGCATGAGGCCAACGATAAGAATCAAGCGTGGGTAAGTTCTAAGGGTTTATTTATACGTGAAGCGGGTTCTACGATATCTGAGCTCAGCGCTTCTCTTTGAAATATTATCGGTTTGTTGAATACTCGAAGTCCAATAATATTTTCAAGAAAAACTACTTTGATCGTAGTCTCGCATGACAATTATTCTGAGCTTACGCCGAATAATCTACACTACATCCTAAATGGCGGGATGGGTTATGTGTTCTCTGACCACTCGACATGAGTTCTCTTGAAAGCAAAATGTCTTCAAATACTTGCTAAACACAAATACCCCAAGACAACCTCCAGAGAGGGATCTCAAATTAACTCCGTAATCTTGAGACTTCTCACAAGTTAATAGGACTATACCCCACCTAAATCTTAAAATGTTCCTTAAATCCGGGTTAGGATTTTTTCCATCAGATGAAATCGCGAAAACACAATAAAGAAAAACAAACATATGCACATATAAGCTTAACCCCTTTCTTTCTTTTGAAAACAAAAAAACTTGGTGCTCTTGAGCGAGTCACATTTTTTGAAAAATCAAAATTTAGCGTGCTCCCAGGAGTCGCCATTTTCTGTTCGCGTTAAAAGTGGCCTAGGGAATCGAATCGAATTCGGATCCTCGGCTCAAAGCGATTTACTCTTTGATTTGTTTATAAAGATGCCGCGAGCATCAAGCTTTATTATTTTCAACACAAGAAAGGATGATTTAATGATTATGAAAAAGGGGAAAGCTATTAGTACCCTCAATTGATTTTGATATGCGTAAAGACTAAGCAAACTAGACACAACGCATTGGGAGATTCGGGTAAGGGTTTGTTATATAAAGGGAATAGATGGAGCACCCTAAATATATATAGTTATCTATAACTTTATATATGAATATGTTTGATATGTTTGTGTGTTTTAATTGCTATTTCTATGATTGGGAAAGTTTCTCCTTTGGGATTTCAAGAAGGATAGATTATGTGGGATCCTAGTGTTTGTTATTATTGTGCTCAAAGATCTTTGGATCTTACGCATACATATCCTTAATGGGAATCGAGCATTTGTAGCTCGGATCTACAGGGATCTATGGTTTGTTGGTTTGAGGGAGAAAGAAATTTGCTCGGCAAGGATGAGACCTTGTGCCTTACGTATTCTCAAAGGGATATTGAGAAAGTCAGAGCAATCGTAGTTCCCAATTATGCTAGTGGAAAGCACCGGGATGTTAGTAAGTGACAAGAAAAATGTCATCTTAATGAAAATGTATCTAATCTATTTCATCACATACATTTTGAAAAGTTTGATGATTAAAATCTTTCATCGTAAGTTATAGGTGTTTTGCTTGAGTGTACAAGCGTTACCACTTACATGTTTAAGAAAGATGTTTTGAAAAGATGATTTGAATCTTTTAATTGTAAGCATTGGGTGTTTTGCTTGAGTGTACAAGCGTTACCACTTCTGATTAAGAGATGTTTTGTTTGAAAAGAGTTTGAAAAAGTTTGAAAAGTTTTGATTGTATGTGATGTGATAGATGAGATACTCCTTCCATAGAGATGATAAATGTCTAAATCTAGGAGAAATTGATTGGATTAAAGGGATGCTTTTAAGAAGCCCATGGGTCCTTGTATTGTAAGCCAAGAGGAGGCATTAGGGTCATCGAGGGTCCTTGTATGAAGCTCAAGAGGAAGCTATAGGGTATGGCTGGTTTTGGCTTTAAAAGGGATTTCACCGGGAAACCATCCTTTTGGAATTAAGAGCAATTTCACGGAAATTATACTCTCGGGTTCTATCTTAGCGGGTGATTCTTTGTATTGGAAGCCCAATAGGAGGCTGTTAAGAGATTTCTGGTCTCTTTCATTGTATGATGCCCAAGAAGGCTAAACTCAATGAGGAGTTCTTTTGAGCGAAGCCCAAGAGGAGGTGACTCAGCGGTGAGGTTGTCTTATATGAAGCCTAGCGGAGGCTAAACTCGGATGAATGAGTTTTCTTATATGAAGCCTAAGAGGAGGCTGAACTCGGTTGAAATAGTTACCTTGTACAAAGCCCAAGAGGAGGCTAACTCAGCGAGGATGAGTTATCTTGTATAAAGCCCGAGGAGGCTAAGCATGGGAACCTATTGGTTAGACTAGTTGTTATGTTATAACTAGACAATTATGAACAAGTGTGTGTGTGATATGTATTCACGAGGAGTTTATGAAGGAAATATAAACAATGCATGATGTTTATTTACAAGAGTTTATGAAGGAAATATAAACAAGTGTACGTGAAATGAGCGTTTAAAGCAGTAACTTGATTATTTATAAGTTTGAAGGTGTACAAAGAAGTAAATATGTACCGAGCAGTATTTATGTACGAGAGGATGTGGATGTACATAGGAGGTTGGGACTTACACCATGATGGTGGCCCATTGGTTTAAAAGCAGTTTCACAGAATAATGCTCCTTTCAATACCAATGGTATTCAATGTATACAAGCGAAGTGAAAACAAGCGATCGAAGTTTATGCATGCTTGAGTATTTACAAAAGGTATCATATTATATACAGGTAAAATTTGTATGTATATGAAAAGAATTGGATATGTACAAGGAAAATATGTATGTACATAAAGAATGTTGGGACTTACACCGTAAGGGAGGCCCATGATCGGTTAAGAAATTCGAGGAAAAACGAATTCGGTTTTATCGTCAAATCGGATCGATCATGGTAAAAAGATGTAAGTTTTGATGAAAAGTTTTGAGGAATGTTGTTGAAAGTGTTTTTGAAAAGTGGAGTTTACTTGTGAAAAGTTTTGAAAAGAATCGGGCTTCGAAAGTTTGAAAAAATCACCTTTAAAGGTGCTTTGAAAAGTACTCAAAAGTACCGTTTTCAGCTCGATCAAAATATAATCGGATGAAAGTTTTTCTGAAATTTTTTGACACTATCATAAAATAGACATATTAATTGACAAGTGTACAAAAAATCACCTCAAAATGAGGAGTTTTGATTGGGTTTTGAAAAAGTCAAAGTTTGTAAAAAGAAATGAAAAATTACAAAGTTTGGTAAAAAAATGGTCCCAAGGCTACTCGAACCCGGGACCTGTAGGCAAGGCAAAGTATAAATGACTTAAGAGTGAGCTGGCAACCGCTGGGGCGGCAATACATCTGTGTATTGAAGTTAAACCAACTAAATATATTTTAAAGCAGTTTTTGAATTTGAAAAGCAGTACCTTCTTCTTCCTCAATCTTCAATCAATCCTCAAATCTTAGTTTCTTGATGAAATCAAAGATGTAAACATGAAACTTGATCGTTTGAGCCCAGGAACATGATAGTGTCCTTTAATTTCATTTATTTTAAGCCTAACATGATTGAATTTCGAAGAACACGAAGAACCCTAAAGCTGAAAAATCTAATTGAAATCATGTATGGTTGATGAATTGATCAATTGATTGAGGTTATTGATCGTGGATAGTGAAGAAACAAAATGGCCAAGAGTTTTTGGTTGAATCAAGAAATCATAGAGTTCGAAGTTGGTGTTCTTACATTCAAGTGAGATCGAATTACGCTTTAGAGTGTTTCGAGTTGAGTTTTAATGATTCTTAGAGCACCATCGGCCTTCAAGGATCATGTATGATAGTCGAACTTCATGAACTTGCACGATTGATCGACCAAGTCGACACATACAACTTAAGTGGCGGAAATCATGGTTAGAGGTGTTACAGTTTGTTGTTAATAGTGCGCATCATGTCCATGATGTATGTTGATGATGTTTGGATGATCAAAACTCAACTAGCTCGAGCCAAACTATGAATTGAAGTTTAAAGGCGGTTTGACAAGCTTGTGAACATGGAATGCAAAAGCGATTTTCATGTTTCTTGGATTGATTTTAAGTTACAAAACAATTACATATGATATTTACAACATGTTAGACACCAAACATCTTATGTTTCTTCACAAATTTTCAAAAATGCAAAATCTCTCAATTTGAACTATGTTTCTTGAATTTTAAGAAAGAAGAGAGAAAGCATGTCTTTGCATAGCTTTGGTGTGGTTTGAATTGCAAACAAGACCTCTATTTATAGGTCACAAATTCGAAGATAAGTGAGAAAGTTTGGCTTTGGTATTTTCAACTTGCCTTAGAGGCAAGGAAGTCATTTGCATTAAATGCAAAAGAAAGCTTCCTTTTAACCATGGTTAAATCTTACCTTGATCCTATCTCAGTGTAATTACTCTCCCTCTGATCTTTATCAGTCCTATCTCACTTGGCAAGGTGGCATGCTTCTAGAAAGAAAGAAAAACTCAAAATGACCTATAATTTTGAAAGTTTGTACTTGAAAATTATGGATTTTGGAGCTCTAAGTTTCAAAATCAAAAGTATGGCTAGACTCCATGGATTTTAGAGTTCTTGGACATTTTGGAAAGCTTGTTTCAAGGGCTACAACTTTCATGTTTTTAGTTTTTTCCAATCCAAAGTGGAACTATGTGAAAAAATCTAAGTGTTGAAAATTTTGACTTTTTGTTGACTTTTCCAAATTTCTTGATTTTTTATGATCATGATGGATCATTTGAAGTATTTTGATGATGGAAAAAGTTTTATCTTGAAAAAGTTGACCAAAAGTCAAAGTTTGACTTTTCTGTGCAGATGAAATTTCATCAGATGATTCAGAAATTGACTGATGAATCCTGTGAACTTCTGTGAAGTTTTGAATTCAGAAATTAGGTCAACATGTTGTATCTAAAATATGAAGATCAATCTCCAACCAAAAAAGTCATTCATTGATCAGAAAATCAGAGATTACTCATCCTCGATGGAAACCCTAATTGGTCGATCCTCGATAGATTAATGAGAAAAGTTGGATATCTGAAGATCAGAGGTTGATGATTTGAGCAAGATAGATCAAATGAGGTGAGTAAAACTCAAACCCTAATTGCTTGCCTCTTGAATCAGATGAAAATTTGGTGAAACCCTAATTTTGACCTGTGAAATCCACACCCGATTAATTACATTACGGGTATTAAAGATGAAATGATGAAAATGTGAGGTGGTATATTAGGTCAAAAATTGGGGTATGACACTCCTCCTCTGGATAAACGGCCCAGAAATTATGATGCCAATGCTAGTTGCGAGTTTCATTCCGGAACCTTGGGGCATAGTATTGAAAAGCGTATGCATTCAAATGCAAAGTGCGACCTCATTGATTCAAAGACCATTGAATTAGAGGCTCGACCATGAGTTCTTTGGACCAAATGTTACACAGAACCCGATGCCGCGTTATGGGGCTGTTCAAGTTGTGATGGAAGATGGGGAGATCCTTAATCTGATCATGAATGTTGATTCGGTGAAAACACCTTTGCCTTTTGTCAAAAGTATGTGATTGAAGAGGTGTCTTTCGGGTTGTGAAATTGCTTGTGATAGGTGTGAACATTGCTCTAATGGTTGTGCGAACTTGAAAGTTGGTATTCGGTGCTTGATTGATGATGGCCAACTACAATTTGATCGGGCGAAAGGATGAGAAGGTTAAGGCGTGGGTTGTATCGTGATTACCATTCCTTATACTCCGATTGTGATATACACCAACAAAGTCTACTCCCTAGCAATTACCAAGCTGGTCCTTTGCCATATGAAAGTGATAAAGGTGCCGTGGCATTACGGATCAGATGTTTACTACCATGGGGTGAAAGCAGGAATGTCTCTTCCCCACTAAGAAGGGTGATGTGTTGGATGTTGCTAATCTTGATAATATTCTTTGGAAGTAGTGGTATGACCGAAGCAGGCGAATTTTCTACGATCGACAATACAACTCAAGGAGGATATTGTTGCCAAAGCTAGGGAAAGCAACCTATGAAACAACCGGACTTGCAGAATGCCAATCGACCTAGAGAAGGATATAGAGAATTATGAAGTTTATCCATAAAGTGACTTGGGTGATTGACCATAGCTCGAGGACACTGCGAAAATTTCTATTCTCTCTTTGCTTCGAGATTCCGAAGTGCACTATAATGCCTTGATGAAGCTGTTGAGCACCGCTTTCGTGCCACAAGAGATCTCGGTTGGACAATTTGAGAACGTGTGTGCAAGCATATCAGCGAATAATGGCTTGGGTTTTACTGATTGTGATCTTCCGTCAGAGGGTCGGAACCATAACGAGCTTTGCATATCTCCATAGAATGTCGGGCACCACCTTGTCCGAGTGTTGGTTAATCTTGGTTCCTCGCTTCGCGTGATTCCCAATCCATGCGATGAAGATTGACTATGGTGGTCTTGAACTCCGGCCTAGTGATCTGATTGTGAAAGCATTTGATGGCTCTAGACGATCTGTTTTTGGAGAAGTGGATCTCCCCATCAAGGTCGGCCCTCAACTTTTCGTTTCAACATTCTTTGTCATGGACATTCAACCTGAATACTGTTGCCTCCTAGGCCGTCCATGGATTCATAAAGCTGGAGCGGTCACATCAACTCTTCACGGAGTGAAATACCCGTTGAAGGAAAACTATCACGATCTGTCTTTGAAGAAGAATACATTGTGAGCCATCTTGCGTCCTTCCGCTATGTCGAGGTCGATGGTGAAATTCACGAGACCCCGTTTCAAGGCTTTGAGACGGTACACATGCTGAAAACCCCTCAGCTGAAGGAGGTTAAGAAAGACAAAACCGAATCTTCCATGGCATCTTTGAGAGATGCAAAAGCTATGGTTGAGGCTGGACGCCCTGAAGGTTGGGGCCGTGTGGTGGAGGTAGCTCCCAAGTTCAACAAGTTCGGGTTGGGTTTGACCACATTACTGCGTGTCGGGTTACAGCACCTAACTTGGCTACTCATGAGATTTTCCGGTCTTGACATTGGTTAGGGCAAGCAAACACCGTGGATGATTCGACAGATTCGACATTGACAAGTGGATCCGTCCGGTGTCCACATGGAGCTCAATAACTGGACCTCGGAAGGCTGCGTTCCAGTCACGATGGCCGAAGAGTAATTTTCTTTTCTTTCTGTTATCATGCAATAATTCATGTGTTCTGCCCAAGGCACGGTGAATCATATGTAGGGCCACCTTGTTTACATATGCAACATTTTTACCATGAAATAAAGAACGTCTTTTTCATTCAAATGTTTTGTTCCTTTTCCTTCAATTTTACATCACAATTTTGAAACGCAAAATGGCAATGCTTTATTTTTCTTTTATCATCTAAAAAAAACTAAACTAGGCATTAAAATCAATCGTGCAGATATAATCCCACACTCCTAATGAATCCCTTTGATAACGACTCTGCTATCACTCTTTATGACTTTGATAATCCGATCAACCAAGCCGAAGAAGAAGGTGAGGAAGATTGTGAACTCCCTAAAGATATAGCAAGAATGTTAGAGCAAGAGGAAAAGGTTATCCAACCGCATCAGGAAGAGATTGAGAAAGTGAATTTGGGCAATGCTGATGTAGTCAGAGAGGTTAAAATCGGGGCCTCTCTAGAAGACGGTGTGAAGCAGAGGTTGATTGAACTACTCTGAGAGTATTCTGATATCTTCGCCTGGTCTTATGAGGACATGCCTGGGTTGGATACCGATATTGTGGTGCACAAGTTACCTTTGAAGAGGAATGCCCTCTGTTAGCGAAACTTGAAGAACTCACCCCGACATGTCTAAGAAGATCAAAGAGGAAGTCCAGAAACAACTTGATGCGGGCTTCTTGAAAGTTATTTCTTATCCCCCATGGGTTGCCAACATCGTTCCTGTGCCCAAGAAAGACGGCAAGGTCAGAATGTGTGTGGACTACGAGGATGCGAGCGAGCAAGTCCAAAGGATGACTTTCCTCTTCCCTATATTGACATATTGGTGGATAATACAGCTCATGCAAAAGTGTTTTCGTTCATGGATGGTTTTTCAGGGTATAATCAGATTAAGATGGCACCGGGAGACATGGCTAAAACAACTTTCATTACCCATGGGAACTTTACATTACAAGGTGATGCCTTTCGGATTGAAGAATCTGGGCAACTTACCGGTGCGATGGTAACTCTTTTTCATGATATGATCCACAAAGTTGAAGTATGTCGGCGACATGATTTCTAAATCTCGGGATGAAGAAGAACACACAGTACACTTGAAGTTGTTTGATAGATTGAGGAAATTCCGAGGTGAATCAGGTACACGTTGGTGTGCGATCCGGTGGTATTAGGCTTTGTTGTAGCGAAAAGAGGTATTGAGGTTGATCTGCTAAAGTAAAAGCAATTCAAAATGCAGAACCAAGGACTGAAAAAAGGTCCGTGGATTTTGTCATACCCCAAATTTGCCCTCCTTCTCCTCAAGACACTTCATACATCCATGCTCGAGGATTCCTCGAAGGTTGATCAAACAAACCCTCTCCTAGACAATCAACCCAAACTAGGGTTTGGCAATTCTTAGATCGGATGGACTTCCAACATCTCCAATGGTCATCATGCCTCCTCATATGCTTCAAGACTCTCCATGTCAAGTTTCAAGCCTCCTGAGTCAAGTTTCCTCGGACAATTGCTCGGATGGTTGAAAATCGGTTGTATTGGACAAAAAGCCAGCTGTGGTCAACATACTGATCAAACTTCATGATTTTGGTCAACATCCTAATTTTGAAGTTACATTCATCATTTGATCAAGGGTTGATCATGATTCATCAAGAAAACTCAATATTTGCTCAAAGTCAAACTTTCCAAATTAGGGTTTCTTAGTGAAAAGTCAACCAAACTTTGGTGAGCATAACTTCTTCATACTTTCTCGAAATTTTCCACCACCTCTTGTTTTAAGGAAATTCAATTCTCTACAACTTCATGTCTCACAAGAATGTTCAAAAATGCTTCATTTGGAAGGTATGGATCAAGACATTACAGGTCCTTTTCAAAGTCAACAAAAAGTCAACATTTTGTTTTGAAGATATATTGAGCATGGAAACTCCAATTGAGATGAAACCAAAGAGGTTGGTTAGAGGACTCTTAGAGCTTTCCAAAAATACCAAGAACACTCAAAAATGTGGAAAATTGAGCAAAATACACCATTCACAAGTTGGGCATTTTTGAACAATTGCACAAAAGGAGATATTTGTCAAAATGCAATTGTTTCTCAATGGGCCTATAATTTTATGATCCAAACTTGTTCATGATATTATTTGTGACCCATTGATGCTTGGCCATGGCAATTTTCAATTTTATTGATTTATTTTTGAATTTAAAACCATTTAATTCAAGATTAAATTATATAAAATATGAAAATAAGATATTTTCAAAAGGTGAATTTATATCAAACTTGAGGTCCAAGATAGCCCATGGAACATGCCAAATTCGTGCTAGCTCACACATTAAAGAGAAAATCAAATTTTCTCCAAAATTTGATTTTATTTGAAAAATATTTATGGCACATTCATGATCCAATCTTTTTTCCTTCTTTTTCCTCTCCTAATACACTCTATAAATAGCCAGCAAGATGCCAAGCAAAGGACACAAAACCCTAGCCCTTACAACAACCCTCACTTTGCTCAAAATTTTCATAAACTTGTGAAAATCGAATTCTAATTTGCAGCCACTTTCAAGCTCTCAAAACCATTCCATTGTGTTCAGGGGGTAAGATTGAGTAAGTATACATCATTATCAATGATCAAAACAGCCTGAATCGATGCATACATGATCATACATATTCAAAACTTTCTTGATTTTGAATTTTTATTATCTGTTTGTTTCAATTGATTTTAACGGTTTTGTTGTGTTCATGAGGTTCCATATGATGGATCTGGGCCATCGTTTCGAAGCTTGCACGTAAGAATCGCGGTTTGCCATAGTTAGGGTTTCTCAAGCTGTCTTCTTCGAACCGGCCTGTACAGGCCGATTCAGCCAAAACAGACACCACCATTGAATTCAGAAGGGTCGAAATAGGTGGACAAGGTCTTTCTTTTGCTTTTAATCTTCGTATTTTGCAGGTTTAAGAATCATAGTAATCGGAGAAGACGACCGGAGCTAGGGCTCCGGCGTCGTTGACCGATTCGGACTCCGGCGTAGCTTGCGTGGCGTGAGGGAAGGTTCTGATTCGTCTATTCATAAGTCAATGGGGTCCGCAGCGTGGTGACGTGTTTGAACCAAAACAATGACACGTTGGCGCTTTTATTCAATTGATTTCAATTTACAAACACGGATGTCACATGGCGCGATGGTTAAGGCATTGGCTTTAGAAGATGCTCTCAAGGGTCATGAGTTCAACCCTGCGGGACGGTTTTCCTTTTCTCTTTACAAACTTAACATTTTTCTATTTTTCTATTTCTTTTAATATTTTCATACTATTTAATTTAACTTTAAATAATTTTTATCATGCATTAAAAAAACACCAAAAACTTTTTTCTTTTTGCATTATTTTCAGAAAATGTTTATTTAATTTATAAAATTAAAAATATTATTTTTGCATGCATATTTAATTTAATTTCAATTTTTGCATTTAAATCACTTTTAATTGATTATTAATTGTCAAATTAATTCCAAAAAATCCCAAAAAATTATTTTAGCATATTAATGTTATTTCTAGCATGAAAACATTTTTCTCATTCAAAAATTATTATTTTTGCTAACATTTTCCTCTTATTCGATTTCCTTGTATTTCCCGATTTTTCATCTGTTCACAGGTTATCTCGTTTCGGACAATTTTTTGTCGTTTTCTTTTCATATTTTGTAATTGCCTATGGGATGTAATAGTTTAATTAGGGCTTTTATTTTCCGCACTTTTCAATTATGTATCTGCCCCAAAGCCATGTAATAGCGTAGGATTTATCTTTCCGCACTTTACGTTTCCGCAATTTATTTTCCGCACCCTATAAGCGCTAGTAATTAGGCGTGTATGGCAAGATAAAATCAACATAGCTCACTCTAATTTTCAAGATAACATATACGAAATCAACACACTCTTTTCACATGCACCCTTAGGGTAATTCTCTCTCGTTGCCTTCACAATTCAAATGGTCAAGTCCCTCGAGCGTGAGGTATCCTAGCACCGTTGCCTTCAAAACAAATCATCATAGTCCCTTGATACAAAGATCATAAGACCCACGATGTCGCCTCCGAATACATGATCTTGACCCTCGATTGTCGCCTCTGAAAAATGATGATAGTCCCTTGAATGTGCTAGGATACTTCTTGAGTTGCTTTCTATGACCATCCGATGTCCCTTGAATGTCCGCTTACATCCAGCGAATAGGGTTACCTACCAATTAATGGTATGGATAGCGCTATTCTAAAGGCGTAAAATAACCGCGACCAATTACGAGTAGGTAATAAGACTTTTAGTTGCTTGCTCTAACAAAACACTTTTCACCTCACACTTTTGTCAAAGTTCAAACTCTTTTCAAAACAAAACATTTCCAAACACTTTGTATACATTCCTACATGAATCATTACAAAGTCAAAGCGAAATGCCTTTTCAAAACATTTTGTCAAACACAGAAAGCACCAAGTTTTCAAAAGATGATCTAAGAGCAACTAAGAGCCCGTAGATAACTACGGATGGAAAGGGTGCTAATACCTTCCCTTTTCATAACCTTCTCCCTTACTCGAGAATCTAACGAAGGTCTTTTACGTACTTTTACCTTCCCTTAATTGGATAAAAATAAAGTCGGTGGCGACTCTTGTTATCCGCACATTGCGATACAAAAACCTACAAAGTCGGTTCAAGTATTACGAGCGGCGACTACTGTCGGGAGACACCCTAAAGAGAATGCCTTAGGGTTTCTAAATCACCTTTATTGCTTTCTGTTTGAGCTTGCTTTATCTTTAAGGGTTGCTTGGGTATTATATTTGTGGGGATCCTACACGGGATCGGGTTTCCTTTTAGGTAAGTAGCAATAAATCATCGCGACCGTTAGGCGTATATCGAAGCGGTCAACATGATGGCTACGTTAGTGTGACACTTTGGATGTCTGATACTCTTCATTTCAAGTTGAGGATAATATTTGGCTTCTGCGTGGTGTCATCAAGCACTAACTAAACTTTTAGAACCTTAATTGACCAATCTTGGCCATTAGAAGGTAGTGAGATGGCCGGCTTTGGTGCAGACTAAGGTTGGCTAATACTCGATGCTACGCTCATTAAGATCAGACTTTTGGGATATTTTCGGTCGACCACTTGGTAGTCGTATTGAAATAAACGCCTACGAGAAATATCAATGATATGAGATTCCTAGAACCCGGTTACTATTATAGGACAGGATGAACCAACTCAAACTTTTGGTGGGGTAATCACTTATACCTCTTGCAAGCCTTAAACCTAGGGCAATTGTGGGAATTGTTTGTGTGTGCTAAACATGACATCATGACATCATCGCATTGCATATCATTTCTAACTATTTCAAGGACCTAGGGATTTATCTTTGCTCTATTTTGTAGGGATTATGGCTTCGGAAAGACTATCGAATCAACTTCATGGGTATACCTTCTCAGCTCAAAAATTGGTTTGGAGATTCTGATCATGCATTCATCAAAAGACATGGTTATCTACTTGACTTGGTTACCTCGGTTTTGAAGAAGATATGATGCATGTCTATTCGGTTCTTTGATCAAAACACCATTGCTTTACATTCCCAGTTATCGATTGGTTCCTACCTTGGAAGAGTTCTCTAAGCTACTTGGGATACCTATTCTTGACCAAATGCCATTCACGGTCTAGATAAGGTTCCTAGATGCGAACATTGCATCATGCCCCATCTTAAGCGCTCGGACATTGAAGCCAATTGGGAAACTAGAAGTGGAGTTAAGGGTTTACTTGCTAAGTTCCTAATTAAGAAAGCCCGAGAATTCCTCAAAGTTATGAGTTTTCATGCCTTCGAAGACATTGTGGCCTTGCTAATCTATGGTTTGGTTCTATTCCCTAACTCGGATCAATTCATAGATGTCAACGCCATCAAGTTGATCTTACCCGTAATCCTGTGCCTACTTTACTTGGGGATATCCTGCATTCTCTCCACACTCGTACCATCAAGAGACAAGGAACTCTCATGTGTTGCATACCGTTACTTTCCAGGTGGTTTATTTCGCACCTTCCCCCATCAGTTTTGAAGAATGAGCAAAGGTTGAAGTGGTCTCAAAGACTAATGTCACTTTCTCATTCAAATAACCGTTGGAATCTTTTCTCTCAAAAAGACTTCACATTCATTGAGCGTTGTGGAGAATTCCCTAATGTACCACTCCTTGGTATAAGGGAGTATTACACAACCCTTCTCTAGCTCTCGTCGGTTTGGTTTTGCGAAGAGATGGTCCATGATATGCTTCTCAAGATATTGTGTTCGACTACAATCGATCTCGAATTACAAGCGAAGGTTCATACGCTTGGGCATGGTAAAGAAAGCGATACCAAGACTTTGGGGCACGAAACTCCATTCCTTGGGAACCTTACCTCAAATGGGTGCGAGCTCGAGCTCAAAACCTCATGATGCCATTCACGCTGTTTTACGGTAATTATGGAACACTTGCTATAGGTGGCGTACCTATCTTGTTCTCCATCGACATGCCTCTGATTTTGAAGACTTGAAGAGATCACGGATTCAACAAGAAGAGGATACCTTTGAAGCTCGATGCTATGCAAGTGAGAAGAAAGTTCTAGAGTTGACCAAGCTACTTCACGAGGCGAAGCATCAGCGCCTACCTCGGCACCAAGAAAGCGCCCATGGGAGACTTAGAGCTTTAGGATTTTATGCTTTTCTTTTATTGTTACGAACTATCTTTTGTACTTAAAAGAAAAGAATAAAGAGAACTAATAAATGTTTGTTAGTGCTTGTTTAACAAATTTAAATCTCTAAGGTGCTTGAAAACATTGCATTGCATTTGCATAAACATCGCATATCAGCATATCATTGCATCACGGTACATTGAAGATCGGTTTTCTCATTTTCGCTATTTATTTTAGCGAAATGGCTCTTGAACAGTGTCAAAGATCTCCAGGCTCGAGAATGCTCGGTTCGTGATGTTCACTACTTGGTCCAAGGCCAAGAAGATCTGAAGAAGCTCATCAACGAGAAAGAAGAAGGTTGTTGGTCTCCTCAACATGGGCGACACTACAAGGTGGTCCTAAAGGGTTAGCGGATAGAGCTCTCTGAAGGAAGTGTCAAGAATGAGGGGAGTGTCAAGGGTAATGAAGATGACCAGCGTGAGCCTGAGAAAGAAAGAGAGGATCGCTCGACTATAGCGATACTACGATGAAGATGACAAGTATAAGCAACTCGAAGACCGTCTGAATCTTGTGGAAAACACGAAGATGTCGGGTGAATTTTGATGATTGAGTCTTGTTCTGGTGTTGTGATTCCTCCCAAATTCAAAGTTCCACTTTTGCCAAGTATGATGGCATTTCTTGTCCAATGCATTTGAAGTCCTATGTTGGAAGATTAACCCCACGATGGAGAAAGTTGTGGATGCACTATTTTAAGAGTTTGTCGGAACTCAATTAGGTGGTATTATCGGCTAGAGATAGTATATCCATACTTGGAGTGACTTAGCGATGCTTTCTCTGACGATATGAGTACAATCTTTGAATTGGCCCACTCGCATGCAACTACAAAGCATGTCTATGGGTGCGTGATGAGAAGTTCAAAGTATGCTCGAGAAATGGAGAGATCTAGCGAGGTTCAAAACCCTTGTCCAATAGGGAATTGGTTGATATGTTTATGGGAACAACGGGCCCATTCTTCAATCATTTGATTGGAAACTCTTGACGGATTCACAGCTGATTTTGTGAGGAGGCGCATTGAAGGTATCAAAAGCGGAGCGATTCGGGTAGAGTCATCTTCAAATCTGCGAAGAGATCTTTTGGTGGTATGAAAGAAGCTAATCTGTGTATGGTCGGAAAAAGCGAGCCAAGACCGACCGCGCTCAATCTGTGGAAGCGATTGTGATCTCGATCCTACATCATCACAACCTCAAGACAACGGCAGCATGCGCCACGAAGGCGGTTTACAAAGATCAACATGCCATTGTCATAACCTTGCAACACATGTTGAAAGCATATGATTACCTTGAGGATCCTCCTCGGTGTCAACACTTCCTCTCAGATACAATCCCAATGCTAAGTGTGCTTACCATTCAATAGCCTGGACATAACTTGATGATTGTTGGGCTCGAAGAACAAGATTCAAGATATGATTGAAGCTAAGTAGATTGAGTTTGACCCTCTGTTGAGACTCGAATGTGATCAGCGCCTATGCTAACCATGACAAAAGTTCTAATGTTGTTGGTGAGGATACTTATGTCTTCAACATAGATGACTTGACCATTCCTCGATGGTATTAAGAAGAATTTCTGCAAGCGGTGTCAATCCGGGATGCCCGAGAATTGGTTGGTGCCCATACGCACGATGGTTGTCTTAGTTGAGAAGGCGTGTCGATGCATGATGGATAACGTGAAATACTATTCCTAAAACCACATGGAGTACGTGTGAAGACATGTCTAAGCGAAGATCGAAGATGTGAATGAAGTTATACCGTCATGTGGGATACCTTGGGGCAGCCAAGTGGAAAGTATGATTACATGGTGAAGTACTTTCACAGAGCTAAAGATTAAGTATTGAAGATGTTAGGTGACCCGAATGGGGTGGCGATTTCCCGAAGACTATGATGATGTTAACACAATAAGGATTTCTCTGTGATCTGCCTAGAGTGGCACCTCTCATCATTACCTTTCGGACAGTTCCATATTCCTCGACAAAGCTATTCCTTGGAATTATGGGCGATGTTTGATCATGGTGTCAAGCAGACCCTCGACCTTTGAAGATCTTACTGTTGAAGCTACCATTCACGACATTGACAACATCACGGATCCAGTAAGGTGACCAGAGCGGAAGAGTATTCTCTCCGGATATTTCTCCTCCAAAGACACTCGACTCCGGCTCGCATTCGGCTATTCAATCCATTCCCCAAGCTAGAGGAAAAGAACGGTGACTCATCTTGCTCGGCGGAAGTACCAAAGGAATTCTTGAAGACACCTCGAAACAAGAAATGGAGGAAATTACGAAGATTATCAAGAAAAGTGATTACAATGTTGTGGAGCGGTTGGGCAGACTCCGTCAAGATATCCATGCTGCTACGGTCTTGTGCTTTGAGGCTCATGCTAGCATTGGTGAAGTTTTGAAGAATGCTCACGTACCAAGACACACTACTCTTGACCGGTTTGAAGTTTGTATTGCTAGCACGGGCTGCCAACAGCCTAGACTTCTCGATCTTGATTTGACAATAGGAAGAAACACAACAAAGCCTTGCATATCTCTGTTGAATGCAAGGCGTTACTTTGTCTCATGTTTTGATAGATCGGTTCTGCTTTGAATATCCTTCCGAAGGCTGCTTTTGATCGACTTGATGTTGAAGGATTGGTTACGAAACCCGGTGACATAATTGTGAGCTTTTGATGGTTCTAGCGAGCAGTACTTGGAAACTCATGCTTCACATTAAAAGTCGGTTCTCGGACTTTTGACTCTACTTTCTTTGTCATGGACATCCGTCCACCTACTCTTACCTACTTGGGCCCTTGGATACATGGGGCGGTAGCCACTACCACATCGAGCTGAAGTGCCGTGAAAGGAAGGTTGTTCGGTATGTGGTGAAGAGGAATACATGGTCGGTCATATACAATCATTCCAATATCTTGAGATGGAAGGTGAATTATGAGACTCCTGTCAAGCTTTTGAAACAATCCCGAGTTATGCGTGACCCTCCGTCCTCCACAGAGTTCACATAACTCAGCCTAGGATGGCCTCGAAAGATGCTCAAGTTCTTTGTTGAAGAAGGAGGTAGTGCTATTTGGGACTGACTTCACGATCTCCCTTTCAAATCGACAAAGGCTGGTTTAAGCTACCATCAAAGACGAGAAGATGATCACGCCGTGACGTGCCGATAACTTCCTTTCCGCATCGGCAGTGGAATCCATGCTATAGAGAGCGGCGACCGACTTGACATCGACAAATGGATCTTCCAACTCCGGACAATGGGCTCGGCAATTGGAAGGCGAAGGCGTCATACCAATCTCCTTTAGGCGGGAGTAATTGCTTTTGTTTTGTTTTGCTTTTATTTTTCTATGTTTTGAACAATGAACTCTAAAATAGCCTTGCCGGGCATCATGGTTTGTTTGTGAGGTTATTATCATCATTTGCATATTTTCATTCAATAAAATCGTTGGACTTTTGCATTCAATTGTTGCTTTCTTTCTTTACTTTACCACCCTTCAAAAATCTATGTGTTCCTTACACACCACGTGATACTGCGAATCACTCGAATCTCGTTGATATGACTATGCTATTGCTAAATATGACTTTGATAATCCGATCTACCAAGCGAAGGCGAAATTTTGGAAGATTGTGAAGTGCGAGGAGAACTTGTCGGGGCGCTGACAAAGAAGATCGAGTTATCTGACCACACGAAGAAACGAGTTAGCGTTGTGAATTTGGAGTGCGATGAAGATAGAAAAGAGATCAAGATGGGGGGGTCAGAGGCGATGTCAAAGAAAGATTGGTTCGGATACTCGAGATTACATGAGATTTTGCTTGGTCACGATCATGCATAAAATCTCGGCGAGGATGGATGTCGGAGGGAAGATTACGGTCGGGATGGTCTCGGACTCAAGGATGAGTCCTTGCAGGCATGGATCTCGGAGAAGGGCATAAGGTCGAGTGCGGATCCGAGTTTAGCTTCGGATGTTAATTCGAGGATGGAGGTTTGAGTAGGCGTTATCAACTATGAAGATGAAGAGTTCCAAGAGTCTTTATGAGGCGTTCTTGACGAATCATTACAGTATGTGACTAACTCCTCCTTTCAAGCCAGTTAATGCACTAAGGTAGTTACGGAAGGGAGGAAATAGCTCCATGGAAGGATTGATATAAATAGGGCTCACTGCCGGTAAGGATAAGCAAGACAATCATAAGCTTGGAACTTGAGTTCGACATGAGCTTCAAATCCTAAAATATCTTTAACAAGGTTTTCTGCAGAACATTGGCACCCGTGGGGCCTCGGTGAAATCAGTCCCGGGCCGCACACACATAAGCATGGCGGAAATGTCTCAAACCGCCAACCATGGATCCACGGATCTAACTCAGTCTTGGCCATGATCGGCGATCTGCGTCGGCATAATAAACGCTTGAGGACAGCGTTCAAGCCCTTGGTGAAAGAGTTTGGAAGCGGAGGAACGAGGCAGAACCTGCGGAGCCACGGCCCTTGTCCCGAGCAATGCAGGAGGATGCCGTTCGGATAATTTCAAACCCACTGTCGGCATCGTATGATGGAAAGAGCGAGATCCCGAGCACATCATTGCGGTCAACAACACAATGGCGCATTAGGACCGAATTCCATAAGTGCAAGTTGATGGTGGTACCTTTAGAGAATCGGCCTACGTTAGTATATGGGGCTGCCAGGTTATGCATGGTGAGCTACAAGACTTCAACGAAAGATCATTCGGTTCTCGGCCAATCGACGCCATAGGGTGGCCAACACCTCCTTTCAGCGTGAAGCGCCCTTCCAGAGTCGCTCACGGGACTTCATGGCTGGGTTCAACGAGGAAACCATAAAGTCTCACACCCAATCGGGAGATATTCGTGGCGCATTCCGGCATGGCCTTAAAGCCGGCCCGATTCATGAATCTTTGGCCAAAAACCAGCCAGAGCATGGGCGAGATCATTACGGGCCGAGTGCTATGTGAAGGAGAAGAGCAACATGGAGAAGCGTGCACGAGACTTAAAGGGCGGGGTCGGGCGTGATGGCGCACCCGACCACGAGATGTAGCCACCACTCATGAGCAGGCGGGACGGCGGCCCGCCACGCCGGTGATCGACGGAGTTCGAGGCGTTCACACCTCTAACACGAAGGAAGACATCCTCCGTGATATTAATCATTTGAAGCTGCTTACCACTCCTTGGAGCAGTAAGTGGACTGTTAACACGGTTCTCGGGAGTGACCCGGGAGCATGGTGCGAGTTTCATCGCCTAAAGGGGCATACCACAGAATCCTGCATACAATTGCGGAGGGAGATTGAAAAGCTAGTTCAAAGAGGCAAGCTGTCAACATATGTAAAAGAAGATTCTGGATGGACGAGTAAGCGAGACTCATCCCCGAGGAGGGACTCGGCTTCTGATTCCAGGTCCAAGAAAAAGGGTAAGGCGGTAGAAGAAGTGAAAGAGGCGAGATCAACCCGGCACACTCTCAACACTATCTCAGGAGGCTTTGCGGGTGGCGGCTCCACTAGCTCAGCCAGGAAGAGGTACGCTCGTGGGTCCGGGCAAGTACTCCGCATCGGAACCTCAAGGTTTGATCCCGGGGTGATAACCTTCTCGGGTGGAGACGCCAAAGAAGTTTTGCCACATGAGAATGATCCCATGGTGATCGAGGTTCAAATCCGGGACTGGGGTGTTAAGCGCGTGTTGATTGACCCGGGAAGTTCCGCAGATGTCCTTTACTGGGAAGCCTTCAAAGGAATGGGCTTTGAGCCGAATGAGTTGTTACCTTTCAGCGGGACCCTTGTTGGGTTCTCTGGCGAGCAGGTGCAGGTTCTGGGGTATCTTCCCGCGCTAACTACTTTTGGGGATGGAGAAAGTGCCAAAATTCGAGTTAGGTACTTGGTGGTTGTGCATCATTACCTTACAATATTATCATCGGACGTCCATCATTTAATGCACTTGAGGCGATTACTATCAACTTTGTTCTTGACCATGAAGTATCCCCCAACGTGGGCGCGGGGATGATCTGCGGAGACGAGGCTTGGCCGAAAGTGCTATAAAGGCGGTTGAAGGCCAAGAAGTCGGTCCATCGGAGGCTTCTCCAGAAGCACGAAGTCGGCATGGTGGACATCGATCCGGAGAGAAGGGTCGGGCGAGACGGACTCACCTCGGAGGAGATCAAAGGCGTCCAGTTGGGCGTTGCCTTCACAGTCACCCATCGGGAACTCGGTTGACAAAGAAGGAGGCCGAATGAATGCAGTGTTAAGGCGAATCTAGACCTTTTAAACGGAAACCATCGGATATGCGGGTATAGATCCGGAGATCATGTGTGTCACCATTTATCAATAGACCGGGATCAAACCGGTGTCACAAAGGAAGCGGAAGATGGGAGAGAAGGGGACAAAATTTGTCTCGGAGGAGGTGGGGAGTATTAAAAGCCGATTTCGTCAGTGAGGTGCAATACCCAACTTGGCTATCCAACGTGGTTATGGTAAAAAAGAAGAATGGCAAGTGGAGGATGTGTATAGACTTCACCGACCTGAACAAGGCATGTCCAAAGGATCCTTACCCCCTCCCTCACATTGATCGGCTGATCGATAGTTCTTCCGGATTTCGCCTCCTGAGTTTTTTGGATGCGTACTCGGGGTACAATCAAATCCGGATGAACCCAGCGGATGCATCAAAGACCGCCTTCATGACGGAGTGGAAGAATTTTTATTATAGGGTAATGTCGTTTGGCTTAAAGAATGCCGGCGCAACTTACCAGAGGCTGATGGACATGGTGTTTGCTCCTCAGATTGGTCGGAATATTGAGGTGTACGTAGACGACATGGTGATCAAAACCACATCGGGGGCAGATCATGTGACAGACATCAGAGAAACCTTCGCAGCAGTACGAAAGTTCAATATGCGTCTGAACCCGGACAAGTGTACGTTCGGGGTGCAAGCCGGCAAGTTCCTGGGTTTCATGCTTACAAATCGTGGTATAGAGGCCAACCCGGATAAGTGTCAAGCGATCATCGACATGCGAAGTCCGACCTCTGTGCGAGAGGTGCAGCAGCTAACTGGCCGTTTGGCCGCGTTGTCTCGTTTCTTATCTTGTGCAGGTGATAAGTCCATCCACTTCTTCTCGGCAATTAAGAGGAGAGCCCAGTTCGAGTGGACGGAAGCATGTGAAGAAGCATTCAACGGATTAAAGCAACTATTGTCAGCACCTCCGGTGCTAGTCATACCCAAAGAAGGTTCTCAATTGACACTATACTTGGCGGTAGCAGGACGGGCGTCAGTTCGTGGTCAAAGACACGGAAGAGGAGAAGCGGTATTTATTTTGTAAGTAAAGTGTTGAAAGGGGCCGAAGTCAGGTACCAGAAGATTGAGAAGTTAGAACTGGCACTTGTGACGAGTGCAAGGAAGCTCAGACATTATTTCCTTGGGCATCCCGTCCAGGTGAAGACCAATTTTCCAGCAAGCAAGTAAGCCGAGATGCGGCGGGAAGAATGGTGTCTGGGCGTGGAGCTTTCAGTCTGAAATCAGTTGATCCTCGTACCAGTATCAAATCCCAATTCCTGGCCGACTTCATGGTGGAGCTTACTTCCCTGTAGGGGCCCAAAAATGGATTATGTCTGTGGATGGTTCATCTAATCTTAAGGGCAGTGGTGCAGGGGTGGTTCTGGAAGGCCCTGGAGGAATGGTGTTAGAGTATTCCTTACGTTTTGGGTTCTCAACAAGTAATAATCAGGCAGAATATGAGGCTCTGTTGGCTGGTCTGAGGCTAGCTTTGGAGGTTGGAGTAACTCACCTGTTGGTTCGTACTGATTCACAATTAGTGGCTGGACAGGTGGACGGATCGTTTCAGACAAAGGACCCTACTTTAGCAAAGTATGTACAGCAAGCTGTTTCACTAAGTCGACGGTTCGAGGTCTTTGAAATATGTCATATAGCCCGAGAAGAAAATACCCGAGCTGATCTCCTATCTCGGTTGGCTAGCTCAAAGGATTCCGGGATAAACAAGTCGGTCATACGAGAAGTACTTCCCGTGCCCAGTGTTGAAAAGGAAGAGTCCCTGGCTGTTCATGATGAGGAAGACGGGTGGATGAGTCCGATCATTCGCTATCTACAACAAGACACGTTACCCGCGGACAGTGAAAAGGCCAAACGACTTAAGAAAATCTCCTCCAGGTTTGTGGTGGAGTCCGGGAAGCCCTTATTTGGTCGTCTGCTCCATCTCGTTGTGTGGGGGAGAAGGATATGTCAGTGGTGATGAAAGAAGTTCATGAGGGAGTTTGTGGAAATCATGGAGGTGGAAGATCTCTAGCCAGTCGGATCTTAAGGGCCGGGTATTATTGGCCTACTCTAACAAGGGATTGTCTAGAATATGTGGCACAGTGCTCAAAGTGTCAAACCTTCGCTCCAGCCATTCATACTCCGTCCGAGTTCCTGCATGTCGTTCTGGCCCCGTGGCCTTTTTATCAGTGGGGGGCTGACATCTTAGGGTCGTTCCCAGTGGCCCCGGGACAACTCAAGTTCCTGATTGTAGCTGTAGACTACTTTACTAAGTGGGTGGAGGCAGAGGCGGTGTCTCGGATCTCGTCGGATCGAGTTCGGCATTTTATTGGTGTATCATTTGGGGTTTAAGGTTACGGGTCATTGTCTCGGACACGGACACAATTTGTAGTACCTCGGTGGTGAGTTACGCAAGGAGCTGGAATTCAAAACAAATTTATATCAAGCAGAGCATCCACAGGCAAATGGTCCAGTCGGCTAACAAGGTCATATTGAATGCTATAAAGAAGAAGCTGGATTAGCAAGGCACGTGGGCACAATGTTTACATGAGGTATTGTGGGCTTACCATACCACGATTCGATCCACACAAGAGACTCCCACTAGGATGGTTTTGGAGTCGATGCCGCCAAATCTGGGTGGAGGTGGTTTTCCCTCTTGGCGTCGGGAGAACTTTGAAGAAGAGTCCAATAAGCAGGCTTTGCATGAGGAGGCAGATTTGCTGGATGAGATAAGGGACACGACCCATATCAGGGAAATGGCGGCGAAACAGAGAATGACCAGACGTTTCAACTTACGGGTGAAACAACGTGGTTTCAAGGCCGGAGATTTGGTACTTAAAAAAGTGACCGATCCTACCAAGAAGGGTAAGTTAGATCCCAATTGGGAGGGACCATACAGGGTATCGGAGGAGTTACAGAATGGGGCCTACAAGTTGGAAACATTGGACGGATCAAAGTTGCCGAGGACCTGGAACATTGCTAGTCTTAAGTTTTATTTTAGCTGAGCATTTTTATGTAATAATAAACGGTGCACTCTTTTCCCTAGGCAAGGGCCAGGGTTTTTAATGAGGCACCTATCTAATAAAATTGTATTGCAGCATCTGATCTTTAAATGGCAGGAATCGTCAGGTACGTACTGAGCTCGGTCCCAGATCGTCTCTCAGTCGCGGTGAAACCCTCTTCTGAAAAGGCTCTGTTTCCATTGGGAACAACCCTCTGGTCAACCTCGGAAGAGGCTCTGAACCCTCTGGTCAACCTCGGAAGAGGCTCTGAACCCTCTGGTCAACCTCGGTTGGGCTCTGCATCCGTCTCGGATCAACCCTATAGAGGCTCTGAACCTCAAAAGGCTCTGTCCCTCCTCGGAACAACCTTCAAAGCAAACCGGTTACACAGAGTGTATGTTGGAGTTGCGAACAATTGTTATGTGGTCATCTCAAAACCATTAGGATTGCTCGCCGCATCCTATGGCTCGGGGGGATAGTAAGTGCTACATAGTAAGTGCTCGGGGGCATTCAGTGGAGTATTAAATGAGTATTCAGTGGAGCATTGAAATCAATAGCAAAAACATCGAAAGCAATTACAATAGCCCGGCAGGGCGAATATTCATAGTACAAAATGCATCCGCCAAAAAGGATGACTAACTACGGAAATTCTAAAACACAAACGGAAAAACAAAGAATTCAAGGGTTGGGGTTGGCAGAGTTGGCATCCACATTGGCGTTTTCTTCGCTAATTGTGGTCTCGCTATCATCCTCATCGACCTCCACCAGCTTCCCATCTACGATGGTCTTGAAGAAGTCAACCTCCAGAGATGTCTATGTCGGGAGTGCAAAACTGACTTGAGCTTTGGCCCGATCAAAAGCTAAATCTTGACATCAGCGTACCCATAAGGATTTCTTGATCATCTCATAATCTAAATCTTTAATACTGCAATTCTTCTTTTCAAGATTTGTAATGTCATGGCCTTCAGCTTACTCTTGAATCGTTGTTGGCATTGAGGAGGGCGCTCGTTGTCGGTAACCTTTGACCTCGCCTCACTCGGTCTTCTTCGTCTCACGTGATCACCGAGACTCGAACAAACTTGGTGGTACAACACACCTCATCAGTCACGAACTCATTTGCTTGGTGATCTGTATGAACCTAGATTTGTCGGTTGTTCACATCGGTGGTGGCGTTAAGATGATCATACAAAAACTTAAGGCCATGAAGTCGGCATTAGCCGATTCTCTGTAGAAGCTCGGCGAACTATGTGATCTCCTTTAGCAATTGGAGATAGCCATACCTTGAGTTGACTCGTTTCCATAGCGGTCTTGACTTCTTTGGATAGACTCGGGGCTGGATTCGAGGCTCGGCGGCGCTTGGGTGGGGAAGCAGTGATGATGTTTGTCTCGGGAGAAGGGTCACGGATCGTGACGTTCTTCTTTTTCTTCGGGATGCGCACTTCCAGCCCGGCCAAGTTGGACTTGGTCTCGGAGGGACCGCCCTCACCCATTCAGGCAGCGAGCCGCAGCCATTAGCTTCCTCTGCTCTTTCACGGACATGTCAGTCATCTTGTCTGATGGAAATAAAACAAAGGAAAGAGATTAAGCATACAAATAAAGAGTAGCAGAGTAAAGCTAGTTGGAGAAATCTTACCTAGGAAGTCGGGGACTTCCTCGGGAGATAAGGCAAGTAAATCCTTGACCCTGATCGGCCTGAAGGAGTCAAGTACTTCTAAAGAAAGGATCTCGGAATCACTCAGAAAGTGCTAGAGTTAACCAAGCTACTTCACGAGGAGCGAAGCATCAACGCCTACCTCGGCACCAAGAGAAAGCTCCCATGGGAGACTTAGAGCTTTAGGATTTTTATGCTTTTCTTTTATTGTTCTGAACTATCTTTTGTACTTAAAAGAAAAAAGATAAAGAGAGACTAATAAATGTTTGTTCGTGCTTGTTTAACAAATTTAAATCTCTAAGGTCCTTGAAAACATTGCATTGCATTTGCATAAACATCGTATATCATAGCATAGCATTGCATCACAGGTACATTGAAGATCGGTTTTCTCATTTTCTCGCTATTTATTTTAGCAGAAATGGCTCTTGAACAGACTGTCAAAGATCTCCAGGCTCAGAATGCTCAATTTCAGCAGATGTTCACCAGCTTGGTCCAAGGCCAAGAAGATCTGAAGAAGCTCATCAACAGAAAGAAGAAGGTTGTTGGTCTCCTCAACATGGGCGGCCTTCTAAAAGGTGGTCCTAAAGGGTTAGCGGATAGAGCTCTCTGAAGTGTCAAGAATGAGGGGTGTCAAGGGTAATGAAGATGACCAGGTGAGCACGAGAAAGAAAGAGAGGATCGCTCGACTATAGCAGATGCTACGATGAAGATGACAAGTATAAGCAACTCGAAGCCCGTCTGAATGCTGTGGAAAACCTGAAGATGTCAGGGCTGAATTTTGATGATTTGAGTCTTGTTCCTGGTGTTGTGATTCCTCCCAAATTCAAAGTTCCACTTTGCCAAGTATCATGGCATTTCTTATCCGAAGCTGCATTTGAAGTCCTATGTTCAGAAGATCAACCCCCACACTGATGACAGAAAGTTGTGGATGCACTATTTTCAAGAGAGTTTGTCCGGAACTCAATTAGAGTGGTATTATCCGCTAGAGAATGACTGTATCCATACTTGGAGTGACTTAGCAGATGCTTTCTACAGACAGTATGAGTACAATGCTGAATTGACGCCCACTCGCATGCAACTACAAAGCATGTCTATGGGTCGTGATGAGAAGTTCAAAAAGTATGCTCAGAAATGGAGAGATCTAGCAGGCAGAATCCAACCACCCTTGTCCAATAGGGAATTGGTTGATATGTTTATGGGAACACTGACAGGCCCATTCTTCAATCATCTGATTGGAAACTCTTCAGCCGGATTCACCGAGCTGATTTTGATAGGAGAGCGCATTGAAGTACATCAGGCGGAGCGATTCGGTAGAGTCATCTTCAAATGCTGCGAAGAGATCTTTTGGTGGTAAGAAAGAAGCTAATGATGTGTATGGTCAGAAAAGCCGAGCCAAGACCGACC
The DNA here is from genome assembly GCA_021764765.1 of Vicia sativa. Taxonomy (NCBI): domain Eukaryota; kingdom Viridiplantae; phylum Streptophyta; class Magnoliopsida; order Fabales; family Fabaceae; genus Vicia; species Vicia sativa. The sequence continues at coordinate 206,177,373 of CM038796.1, forward strand.
GCGCTCAATCTGTGGGGGCAGTTGTGATCTCCAATCCTACATCATCACAACCTCAACGAGACAACGCGCGTAGCCAGAATGCGCCACGAAGACAGTTTACAAAGATCAACATGCCATTGTCGCGCCTTGCAACACATGTTGAAGAGGCTGATTCACCTTGAGGATCCTCCTCGGTGTCAACACTTCCTCTCCGATACAATCCCAATGCTAAGTGTGCTTACCATTCCAATAGCCACGGACATAACAACGATGATTGTTGGGCTCTGAAGAACAAGATTCAAGATATGATTGAAGCTAAGCGATTGAGTTTGACCCTCTGTTGAGACTCGAAGATGTGATCAAGGCGCCTATGCCTAACCATGACAAAAGTTCTAATCTGTTGGTGAGGATACTTATGTCTTCACATAGATGACTTGACCATTCCTCTAATATTATTAAGAAGAATTTCTTGCAAGCGGTGTGATCGGATGCGAGGTTGCCGTTGGTGCCCATACGCACGATGGTTGTGCTTGGTTGAGAAGACGTGTTAGGTGCATGATGGATAACCGTGAAATACTATTCCTAAAACCACCTGTGGAGTGCGTGTGACATGTCTAAGAAACTAAAGATCGAAGATGTGAATGAAGTTGTACCGTACGTGTGGGATACCTGGGCAGCCAAGTGGAAAATATGATTACATGGTGAAGTACATTGTTCACGAGAGCTACAAGATTCTTATTGAAGATGTTAAGGTGACCGGATGGGGTGTGATTTCCCAGAAGACTATCTTGATGTTAACACAATAAGGTTTCCTCTCTGCTTATCCTGGCCTAGAGTGGCACCTCATCATTACCTCTCAGGACCGGTTCCATATTCCTCTAACAAAGCTATTCCTTGGAATTATGGATGGATGTTTACTATCATGGTGTCAAGCAAGACCCTCGACCTTTGAAGATCTTCAGATTGAAGCTATCATTCGACATTGACAACATCACGGATCCGGTATGGTGACGGAAGAGTATTCTCTCGAGATATTTCTCCTCAAAAGACACTGCGACTCAAACGCATTCCATTATTCAATCCATTCCCCAAGCTAGAGGAAAGAACCGGTGACTCATCCTGCTCACGAGAAGTACCAAAGGGCCGAAGACACCTCAAACAAGAAATGGAGAAATTACGAAGTTATCAAGAAAAGTGATTACAATGTTGTGGAGCAGTTGAGACTCCTTCCAAGATATCCATACTTGCTGCTCTTGTGCTCACGAGGCTCATGCTAACGCCTTGGTGAAGTTTTGAAGAATACTCATGCCCATGAAGACCTCTACTTGACAGTTTGAAGTTTGTATTGCTAGCACTGGCTGCCAACAACCTAGGCTTCTACGATCTTGATTTGACAACGGCCGAAAAAACACAACAAAGCCTTGCATATCTCTGGTGAATGCAAGGGGCGTTACTTGTCTCATGTTTTGATAGATACCGGTTACTTTGAATATCCTTCGAAGACTGCTTTTGATCGACTTGATGTTGAAGGATTGGTTACGAAACCATGACATAGTTGTGAGAGCTTTTGATGGTTGTAAGCGAGCAGATGCTTGGAAGCTCATGCTTCTGTTAAAGTCGGTTCTCGGACTTTTGACTCTACTTTCTTTGTCATGGACATCCGTGTACTCTTGCCTACTTGGGCGCCCTTGGATACATGGGAAGCGGCATTACTTCTACCACATCGAGGCGAAGTACCGGTGAAAGGGAAGGTTGTTCGGTATGGTGAAGAGAATACATGGTCGATCAGGTCATTCCAATATCTTGAGATGGAAGGTGAATTCTTTGAGACTCCACATCAGCTTTTGAAACAATCCCGAGTTATGCTGTTGACCTCCGTCACTCCACGAAGTTCTGAAGCTCCGCCTAGGATGGCCTCTTGAAAGATGCTTAAGTGCTGTTGAAGAAGGTAGTGCTATTTGGGGACAGCTACGATCTCCCTTTCAAATCGACAAGACTGGTTTAGGCTTCACCATCAAAGGACAGAAGATGATACATGTGACGTGCGGCCAACTTCCTTTCCGCATCGGCCAGTGGAATCCATGCTATAGAAGGCGATGACAACGACTTGACATCGGCAAATGGATCTTCCCAACTCTAGACAATGGGCTACAATTGAAAGCGAAGGCGTCATACCAATCTCCTTTAGGCAGGAGTAATTGCTTTTGTTTTGTTTTGCTTTTCGTATTTTCTATGTTTTGAACAATGAACTCTAAAGCCTAGTGCCTTGCACAGGGCATCATGGTTTGTTTGTGAGGGTTATCATCTCATTTATATTTTCATTCAATAAAATCGTTGGACTTTTGCATTCAATTGTTGCTTTATTTCTTTTACTTTACCCTTCAAAAAGCTATGTGTTCCTTACACACACCCGTGATACTATGAGAATCACTCGAATCTAGTTGATACTGACTATGCTATTGCTAAATATGACTTTGATAATCCGATCTACCAAGCTGAAGACGAAAGTGAGGAAGATTGTGAAGTGCCAGGAGAACTTGTCAGACTACTACAGCAAGAAGATCGAGTTATACAGCCACACGAAGAACAGGTTGGCGAATTTAGTCTTGATGAAGACAGAAAAAGATCAAGATGGGAGGCGGGTCTTGAGCAGGTGTCAAAGAAAGATTGGTTCGAGATGCTACGAGATTACATCGAGATTTTGCTTGGTCCTCACGAACATGTCGGTTTGGACATTGATATTGTGGTCCTACGAAGACATGTCGGGTTCGTCGCATGCGTCCTGAGATGTCAGAGAAAATTAAAGCCGAAGTTATGAAGCAGTTAAATGTCGGTTTCTTAGTCGTTACTTCCTATCCACAATAGATTGCAAATGTGGTACCCGTACCTAAGAAGGATGGCGGAAATGCGAATGTGTGTGGACTACAGAGATCTGAATAAAGCAAGTCCGAAAGACGATTTTCCCCTTCCTCATATTGATGTCCTGGTTGACAACACCGCTCAGCATAAGGTTTTCTGCTTCATGGATGGTTTCTCCGGTTACAATCAGATCAAAATGGCTCCTGAAGACATGGAGAAGACTACTTTTGTTACACAGTGGGGCACTTTTTGTTACAAGGTTATGCGATTCAGACTGAAGAATGCGGGCGCCACTTATCAGCGTGCCATGGTGACATTATTTCATGACATGATTCATCACGAGATAGAGGTCTACGTCGACAACATGATAGCTCGATCCGCGGTGAAGAACATCTCGATCATTTGCAGAAACTGTTTGATAGGTTGAAGAAGTACAAATTGAGACTTAACCCCAACAAGTGCACCTTTGGAGTCAGATCCGGTAAACTCTTAGGATTTGTTGTCAGTGGTAAAGGTATTGAAGTTTACCCATAGGTTAGAGCTATTCAAGAAATGCCGACTCCCGCAGAGAAGGAAGTCGAAGTTTCTTGGGCCGATTGAACTTGCAGATTCATTGCACATCTAAGCGCTACTTGTGAGCCAATCTTGAGGTTACTAAAGAAAGATCAAGTGGTAGAATGGAGCGGCGATTGCGGATCGCCTTTGACAAAATCAAGGAGTACCTCTGAATCCTCATCGATGTACCCGCCGAAGGAAGACCTCTTATCATGTACTTGGCGGTGTTAGAGAATTCAATGGGGTGTGTGTTGGGGCAACATGGCAGTGCAGTCGAAAAGAGTATGCAATATACTACCTTAGCAAAAACTTTATTTGTGAAACAAGGTACTCACAGCTCGAAAACTTGCAACGCTTTGGCTTGGGCTGCTCACCGACTAAGGCAGTATATGTTGACTCACACTACCTTGTTGATTTCAAGATGGATCCGATAAAATACATATTTGAGAAACCAGCTCTCTCGGAAGAATAGCAAGATGGCAAATGATCTTGACCGAATCGACATCCGTACACTTCTCGAAGGCGATCAAACGAAGTGTAGTAGTCGATCATTTGGCTCATCGAAGCCGTAGATGACTATCGGTCTATGCGGTTCAAATTTCGGATGAGGATGTTTTGCTGATTCTTGATGCGAAGAACCGGGCCCAGACGAAGGACACGAACAAGGATCCCGATGGACCATGGTCTTTGATGGAGCCTCAAACGCTTGGCAATGGCATTGGCGCCATCATTACATCCCTATGAGCGGACATACTCCTTTCCACATGATTATGTTTCGATTGCACTAACAACATGGCCAAATCGAGCGTGCATCATGGGTATCAAAGCTATATTGACTTAGAATCAAGTTCTTACAAGTGTATGGAGACTCGGCTTTAGTGATCGATCAGTTAAGGGCGAGTGGGATATGAAGCATCCGAATCTCATTCCATATCGAGAGCATGTTTTGAGTTTGATACCCTACTTCGACGAGATCACTTTCAATCACATTCCACGAGAAGAGAACCAGTTGGCAGACGCATTGGCTACTATGTCATCTATGTTCAAGGTCAGATGGGACAACGAGGCTTCCCGGATCATCATTGAGAAGTTTGTGAACCAGCATTGTTATGAGCTTGATACAAAGAGAAATCTTGGTACTACGACGTGAAGAGGTATCTTGAGACTCGGGAATATCCCGGAGGCATCTGTCAATGATAAAGTTTTGAGAAGATTTGCATCCAAATTCTTCCTCGACAACGACATCTTATACAAAGCGCAATCACGACTTGTGCTTACTCCGCTGTAGACCGGAAAGCGGTAGACGTATCATGGAAGAGTTACGGCGGCGTTTGGTACCCACTCCGGTGGACATCACGATGGCTAAGAAGATTTTGAGAACAGTTACTATTGGTCCTGGAAGCTGATTGTCACCGCTATGCTCGATCTTGTCACAAGTGCGGTTATCGGACAAAGTACACGTGCCTCGGTACCGAATGTTCTAATCGCTCCTTGGCCGTTTGCAATGTGGGGCATTGACATGATTGGAAATCAAGCCCACACTTCCCGGACATCGTTTCATCCTTGGCAATTGATTACTTTACCAAGTGGGTGAAGCGGCCTCGTTAAACATGTTACCAAGAATGTTGTGGCTCGTTTCATCAAACACAATCTTATCATCGGTACATGGGTGACAACTCGATTTTCAAAAATCATTTAAATGAATTTTCAAAACAATGAAATCGCCACCTAATTTTATTTGTTCTAGAAAGAGCGGGAAAATATAGATAAAACCCACAAAAATCGGATAAGGCGGTCTACATGACCAAAGACATGAATTCGAGAGTCGATTCTACAAGAAGGTATTAGCACCTACGTCCATCATCACTGATGGGACCCATTTAGTTCAAAATGTGTTTTGTGTGTGTATTCGCTAATTTCTAAATTATAAATAAGAAAGAAGAAAAGGGTTTGTTTATTATTATTTTGAGTTTGACACGGTTTGAAGCTGCGTGCCTACGTATTCCCTTGTGCAATGGGAAAGTCAAACTCCGTAGTTCTTGTTGAAAATGTCTTGGATTGTTTGTATTGATTTTAGTTGAAATGTTTTGATGACCGCGTATGAGCGGAAAAGGAATTGAATGGGTTGAATTGATTTTAATTGTAGATGACAAGTATCAAAGCGTTGGGCTATCCTCTAACGATTCAATACTCGAGATTGGTGATTGAGGTCAACGATCATCTCATCAAAATCTTTATTATGAAAGGAGTGAGGTGAAACAAAGTTCACTTTTATTAAGTGTATGGAATAAAGTATTCAAGTCATTGGGTTACCCTCTAATGGCTCAAATACTTTACATTTTAATTAAATCGTCGGGCTATCCTCTAACGATTTACTTAAATACCATAGCACCATGTTTTTTGTTTTAGAACATGGATTTGAAGTTTCTCAATTTATTGGCTATCCTCTAATCAATTAGAAACTTCGATTTGTTTTAGTCGTTGGGCTAACCTCTAACCATTAAAACAAATCTTATCCAAGTGTTCTTTTTTTTGTAAAAATCGATTTAGAAAACAAATTCAATTAATTAATTTAATTTGAAAGTGTTTTAGGGGTAATTAGGAAAACAAGCGAGCCCATACAAAGTGGCTTTGTGTATGCTCCTAAAAGTGGGACTAGCGTGACACTAGTATTCTAAGCGACCGATTGGAACAATCGATCGAATAGTTGTCATTGTAGAAAAGCCCAGGACCAAACTATAAATGTGTGTGTGTGCATTGTGTATGTTTACCCTTCTTGATGAGGCCAAGAGGAGGCTATGTGTTCTAATATGATAAGCACATAATTAAGCGGTAATTAGAACACACAAGGAATGAGGGTACATGTTCATGAACAAGGATATATACAATCGAATCAATTTGAATAAATAAATAGCTTTTATGTTGTGCGAGTTGAGCTCAAGTAGTCTTCAAGATCGGATAAGGCTTGATGCATCGGATGAATACCAAATGAAGGCTCTACATCACTCAAGATACAAACAAAAACTATACGAAGAATGTTGCAATGCTCAAGTATTTTATTAGATTTGTTAGACTAGATATATTTGCATTCAAGTTCATTCGAAAGTTGAATTAAATTCCAAATTCGAAATTGTAACACAAAGTTCATTAAAATGTAATTGAATTTATTTACAAATGGATATAAATAAAGTTATAAGAATAGAAATAGTATAATTGTATTTACAATATTAAATATGAAATAGAAATACTATATAATTATATTTACAATATTAAATATAAAATAAAAATACTATATAATTATATTCACAATATTAAAAATACATAACTAAATATCGTATCAAAATAATAATAGAAATATAATAACAATATAAAAAAGAAAAAAAGTATATAGATGCAATAATAGAAAATATGTTCTTGGACAATTCTTGAATGCCTTCACAACAACAAACGCGTTAGTAGCATAAGTGTGGAATAAAATAAAATGAAATGAAATTTCAACAATTAGAATATGTGTTAATAACAAAGGAGTAAAATCGAACAAGATTTACATAAAGTATATGAACATTTTTCAAGAATCAAGCAACTACGTCCCAAATTCAATCGATATTGCCTTTGTCGCTTAATCCATATCAAGTAACTCAAGAATAATAGTTATTTCAAGCCACAACAGAAACAATAATCAAAAGCTCGTATTACAACATGTGAAATCGAATTCAAAATAGGTTTCGGACCCTTGAACCACAAACGGGAAGCAACTACGCGACCATACTAATGCTCGATAAAACCAATCTCCATAAGTGTTCAACGCACATGGAAAGCACAAAGATACCATAACCAAAATTCCTTTCAAAATTAAGACTTGAAACACAACCAAAATTCCGTATAAATTCCCTCCAATCTCGATTCAAACAAACATGACACGGCCCTAAGCTTATTTATTATACCACACAGTATTACTATATGACATTCTTCGAATCAATTTGCAACATTAAGAAAGATGATATCTACACTTCCTTAAACATTGGAACAAATCCTCAACTTTCAATCGAATTCAAAAAACACATATCATAAACCCTTTCATCACACAAACATAATGTTAGTAGGCACGGTAAACTCAACATGTTCTCATACTAAGAGCGAAATCGGCATTAGCATAAACACTAGTCGAATTCAATTCACAAACAACGTAACACCGTCATAAATTCAACACAAGATTAACAACAATTCAAAGTTTGACCATAATCCACAACATATTTCAAGGTAAGCTGGAATCACAGTATCACAATTTAGCAACAGATACGAAACAGAACGAAATCTTACCGAAACAGGTGCGAGTTGTCGAATGGACGCCTGAAAACAGAGTTGTTGTCCGTTCAATATGTCGAAACTGCTACGAGATGTTGTTGTTGATGCTTTAACATCGAGATACTGCTACTGCAATTCTTTATACTACACCAACATTCTTTCTGCTAATGATGACTTTGGAATATGGAGGAATCACGACTTGACACTTTCCTCTTTTATCGACATGGTACATGCTTTTAAGAGCATCGTTCAACACACTGATTCTCACTATGGTTACAGCTGAGGAAGATGAGCGGAGAACGGTGAAGAAGAAGACGGTTGGAGCGGCGGTTGAAGGGTTTAACAGAAGGAACAGGAACAGGGGTGAATAGAGGCGAGTTTGTGGTTGGCGAGTTGGAAGCCGTGGATGGAAAACGGGGGTTATGTTACGGTTGGAGGGAATAAAGCAGCGTCTGGGTGAATGAAGGGAAGGAAACACGGCGTCAACGGTTTGAGGAGAACGAAGCTGAGGATGACAGTGGCTAAAAAATAGTGGCCTCGCGGTGGATGTAGGGGGTTTCGATGGTATTTTCCGACGGCGACAGAGAGAGGTATGGGGTTGTGCGATGAAGGTGAATGGATGTTTGGTGGCGAGAAGATGTTTCAGTGGTGTAGGCGACAACCTGATCTGATGGCGGGAAAGATGAAGGTGACGCTGGCTATCTGGGTTTGTGATAACAGATGGAGGGATACGGTTGGAACAGGGTGGTGGTGATTACGGTTACGGAAAGTGGACAGAGGGAGTGTTTATGATGGAGTTGGGATGGCAGTTGAGAAATAGGGAGAGGAAGATCTGTGAGTGAGATTGAGAGTAGGCTTACGGTTACGGTGGTGATGAAGGCGACGGAGGGCTGGGAGTTCGGCGAAGAAGGATGAAAGGGGGGTGAAGGGACGATGAAGGATGGAGGGATACGGTGAAATGAAGGTGAGATGGAAGATGAAGGAATTTCTTTTTGTTTTCTATGATTGTTCCGTTTTCTGCATTCCCCTAGCCTCACTGTTTCGTTCAATTTTTGGCCTCCTTTTCTTGTAACATTAACACATATATATAGCAAAGAAATTAGGGTTTAGCAATTTTTAAGTAATACCAAAAATGCCCCTCATGATTAAATGGGCCACAAAATTGGATCTCTTAAAAAAATAATAAGCCCAAAAATATTTTTGTTTGATTTTTTAAAATAAAAAATGGACACCTAAAATTATCAAAAATGATAAAAGTTCGGACAACAATTATCCGAAAAAATTAAATGAACATATTAAAATAAACTACGAGTTTCATAGATTAAAGAAAAATTATCGAAATAATCAAAATTGAAATAAAACGATAATGAAGAATACCTGATTTTAAAACACTTACGGTTAAAAACAAAACTTCGAAATGTACCAAAAATTAGAGATCACATTTTCATGATCTCGCGACACGTAGATTCATAAAGCGATGAGTTAGGCGAAAGTTTGAAATATTTTTCCCACTAATTTTAAATACGATTAATCGATTGCTTTTAGCGATCTGTTTGTAAAACCAAAATATTGATATCATCGACATATAATCAACTTAAAATGATGCAAGAAACAGGTAGAGAAATAAAAATGAATGAAGGGGAATATCGAGTATTAAACGATGCAAATATTGATTTAAACTAACCTTTGGTCAATTTATCTGACGAAATGATCGTGTCACGATGAATGAATGATTGTTTAGCATATGGCCTAGTGGACGCGTATGTAGATGAATGTGAAGCCTAAGCCAGATAAAACCGAGATAGGAGGGCATATTTTGGGGTGCAACAGGCATTCCCGAGAGGATTATCACAGATAACGGTTCTAATCTCAATAACAAAATGATCACCGAACTCTGCACGCAGTTCAAGATCAAGCATTACAATTCTTCTCCATATCGGCTAAGATGAATGGCGCTGTGGAAGCCGCCAACAAGAACATTAAGAAGATTATCTGAGAAGATAGCGGTGACTTACAAGGATTGGCATGAGATGTTACCATTCGCTCTTCATGGTTATCGCTTTTACAGTACAAACATCAACGAGGGCAACCCCTTCTCTCTTGTGTATGGTAAGGAGCGTCCTACCCATCGAGGTTCGAGATACCCTCAACGAGTCCTCCGGGCCAGAGTTAGACAAGATGATTGGATCCGGACTCGCCTTGACGGATTAACTTCAATGAAGCGACTCACATCCATTTGCCATGGACAAATCTATCGAAAGCAAATGATCGGATCATTCAATAAGAAGGTCAAACACCGAGTCTACCAATTCGGTGATCTAGTAGTCAAGATCATTCTCCCACAGGTGATCGGGGAAAATGGACTCCACCTATGAGGGACCATTTGTAGTCAAGACAAGTATTTCCGGGTGGAGCTATGATCCTTAGCACCATGGATGGTGAAGACTTCCACACCACAGCCAGAGACATAGTCAAAAATATTACGCATAAAGAGACCGCTAGGACGATTGGCCTAGGCAAAAATAAGGGCATCTGACGACAAAAGGGTTCGGGCAAAATTAAGGATATATACAAAATATGTACACCGGCAAGTCGAAAACACGAAAAGGCGGCTTGGGCAAGAAAGGTATCCTTGGGCTGAAAACCCGAAAGGCGGTCTAGGCAAAGTTAGGGATTTAAGCGTCATTGTCGTCCGGATCATCAACTTCGCACTACTATCGACATTCAAGATTCAAATGGCGGAGATCAGTCCACTCACTTTCTGACAGCAGGAGATGAGATAGTTGAAATATATGAGTACTAGCATAGTTGGAACTTAACAGTTTGTTTCGCATACTTTTCTTATGTACAAACTTCTTGGCCATCATACATTTCAAATAAATACAAATTTCTTTCTCTTTACAAATTCTCACTATTGTTGTTTGCATAAAGTCCAACGTTTGCTTTGAATGATTATATGTCTTTGACAATAAGAATATACTCACAAACATGCAAAAAGTAAACATAACAAAGTAATTGCTACAGGCTCCAGGAATTGAGATGACGACGAAAGTCACCAATGCATTTCCCCACAGAACATGATCCCATAGAGGTGTCTCTATTTTGATTTTTGACCTAATATACCACCTTACATTTGCATCATTGCATCACTAACAGTTCAGATAACATTAATCGGGTGTAGCATTCACAGGTCAAATTTAGGGTTTCATCAGATTTTCATCTGATTCAAGAGACAATCAATTAGGGTTTGAGTTTTCTCACCTCATTTGATCTATCTTGATCAAATCATCAACCTCGATCATGGATATCCATTTTCTCATAGATCAATCGAGGATCGACCAATTAGGGTTTTGATCGAGGAGAATTCTCGACTTTTGAGCAAGAAATGACTTTTTGGATAGAGATGGGTCATTATATCCTAGATACAACATCTTGACCTAATTTCGGATTCAAAACATCACGAAGTTCAGATTTCATCAGTCAATTTCGAATAAATCGATGAAAATTCATCTACAAAAAGTCAAACTTTGACTTTTGGTCAAATTTTCAAAACAAAACTTTTCAATCATCAAAATACCAAATGATCCATCATGATCATAAAAATCAAAGAATTTGAAAAGTCAACTAAAAGTCAAAGTTTTCATACTTAGAAAATTTTCTAAGTGTTGAAATTTCTTATTTTTTCCAAACTTCATGCCATTTTTTTCACCTAGTTCCAATTTGAATTGGAAAAAACTCAAAACATGAAAGTTGTAGCTTGTGAAACAAGCTTTCTAAAATGTCCAAGAACTCTCAAATCCATGGAGTCTAGATATGCTTTTGAAATTGAAACATAAAGGCTCCATGAACATATTTTTCAAAGTTCAAAACTTCAATTATAGGTCATTTTTGTGTTTTCTTCATCTAGAAGCAATCCAACCATGCCAAATGGATCATTGAGCTGATAAATATCAGCTAGAGGTAATAATTGAGAGGATTGCATCAAAGTTGTAAAAATGAGCACATGGTGAAAAAAGGAAACTTCCTTTTCCTTTACAAATGTCTTTCTTACCCCTTAAGGTATCCTTGATTCACCAAATGCCATGTCTTGCCTAACATTTCGAACCTTTTGGCCTATAAATAGATCACATTTCAAGTCCAAAACAACACCAAAGCAATGCAAATCCATGCTTTCTCTACTTTCTTGAAAATCAAGCAACATAGTGCAAAATTGAGAAACATTGCATTTTTGAAATTCAGTTAAAACCATGTTGAAATTTGGTGTCTAACATAACATATAATCAATATGGAACATGTTTGAATCATAAAATCAACACAAGAATCACTGAAAATCAGATTTCATTTTCATTTTCAAACTTTCCAAAACGCCATAGAATTGAATTTGAAGTTTGGTTGGATTAATTTGTGTTGTAAGCATCCTAACACCTTCCATGTACCTCATGTACATGATCCAGATCATTGGCAAGCAACTGTAACAGGTTTAACATCGATTTCGAGCTTCCATTTCTGAACTGTGCAGGTGGACTTGGCTGGACTGATTTGGAAGGATTCAAGGAGTGCAGACCATCCATTTAGCTTCCATACATGCACGGTCTTTAAGTGATCGAAACAAGCTCTGGAAACGTTTACACCTTCTTCGATCTCCACTTGAACAGGTTAGAACACGAACTTGGATATCCATATTCTTTGAACTAAAACAAAAAAACTCATGGCCGTTTTGTTTCTGCACTTATAACGATCAATAGCCCTCAATAAAATCAAAGAATCATCAACTACACATCATTTAATTTGAAATTTTCAGTTTAGGGTTCATAGTGTTTTTCAAAACCTAAATCATTCTGGGCTTAAAATAAATACAATTAACAAGTACCATCGTATTCGTGAGGAAAAACCGAGCAATTTTGATGTTTACATCATTGAATTTCATTGAGAAAGCAGATGGTAGCTTGGATCATAGAATCAAGATCAAAACAACGAAGAACTTCGCAGCGTGTTCTTCATTTTAAATTTTCAAAATTTCCAATGCTTTGTTTACGTGCTCAGAGTCCACTAACACCAGTAGCGTTTGGCTCGATGGTAGCTTGTTTGCCTTTAGTCCTCTGCCACGTGGTCACCCCTTTGGTCATGGGTTCAATCCTCTCAAGACCATTCTTTTTCAAACTTTTCAATTTTTCATGTTTTTACAAAACTTTCATAATTTTTTAACCAATCAAAACTCCTTATTTTAAGGTGATTTTTGTACACTTGTCAATAAATACATCTATTTTATGATAGTGCAAAAATTTTCAGAAAAACTTTCATCGATTAATTTTTAATCGAGCAAAAGACGTTAAGAACACTTTTCAAAACACCTTTTAAGGTGAATTTTTCAAGTTTTCGAATTCCGATTCTTTTCAAAACTTCTCATAAATCAACCTTACATTTCAAAATACTCTCAAAATCATTTTTCAAAACTTTTCATCAAACTTGCATCTTTTACCATGATCGATCCGATTTAAGCGATAAAACAATTCGTTTTCTCTCGATTTCAATCGATCATGGGCCTCCCTCCGCAGTGTAAGTCCCAATCCTTTTATGTACATATTTAATTTTCCTTGTACATATTCAAAACATCTTTGTTAATATTCAAACATAAACAAACTTTATCCGTTTGTTTTCATTCGTTTGTTTATACACCGAATCCATTGGTATTAAAAGGAACATTATTCCTGGCGCTTTCAAACCAATGGGCCTCCTTCAGGTGTAAGTCCCATAACATTCTTTTGTGTACATAATATTTCTTTGTACATACCAAACTCTTTCAAATACATACAAATTTTATCTGTACATAATCTGAGACACTTCTTTTATACTCAAGTACAGACAAACTTGAATCGTGTGTTTTCACTTCACTTGTGTATACACAAACCAACATTCTTTATGTACATACATCTTTTCCTTGTACATATCAAATACTTTTCATACAAAACTTTTATCTATACATAATACAGATACTTTTTGAAAATACTTTTTCACAGATAAACTTCGATCATTCGTTTTCCGTTTCATCTGTACATATACTGACTACCATTGGTATTGAAAGGAGCATTATTCCACAATGGCGCTTTCAAACCAATGGGCCTCCCTTATGGTGTAAGTCCCAACCCCCCTATGTACATCCATCTTTCTCTGTACATAAATACTCGTTCGTGTACATATTCATTTCCTTGTACACAGTTCAAACTTGTTAATAATCAAGTTACGCTCGTTTTGAACGTTCGTTTTCACGAGACAACTTTGTTTATTTCATAACTTCTAATAACATATACTTGTTTATA